>JANHAO010022816.1:0-12070 GCA_026873985.1 Saraca asoca
AAAGTACTATTAGACCTAAATATTATTGCATCATTGTTATTATGACATACTTGTTTTAATCACTATAATCATCTTTCATGACTTGTCTTCTTGTTTGGAGAAAATAAAATTGTCAGATCTATTCCTTTTCTTAGCCAGAGTGGGTGTAATCCGACAGTTCTGTTCCAAAATTCCACATAGTGCTTCAGCGCTAATAGCAAATTTTCACTGTGTGCAATGCAACTCTAATGATTGAATAGGGAAAAAAAAAACCATTAGTGAGCCTAATTGCTTTATTTTAGAGTAGGCAACTTTTTGTGCCTTGTAATTTTTTTCAGATTTAATAATAAGGGCTCTTGATTTTTTATTTATATTTTTGTGAAGCAGGATATGCCTGATTTATCAGAGTTTGGAGATATCTAAGAACTTGGATTTGGACTTGGAGACGATAAGCCTCCCAACAGTGCTATGGTGAAGAAAGAATTCCAACGCAAAATTATTTATCATTTGAGCCCCCATGAGGTAAAATTCTCTCTAGAAAGGAAAAAGAATAATTAAAACTTGCAAGTTTGTCCTTGCTTGTTTTATCTCACAAATTCTAGTACATTTTTATATAAAATGATGTCATAATTTGAGTTAAACTAACTTTACAAATTAAAATTTATCTAAATCAGCAGTTTATGCATATACGTGTAAAATTTAACTAAGATTTTTTAAGAGACATTTGAGATATGTATATGATAGTTTATTAAGAGACCCCTGTTAGACGTAAATATCATTGCATTAACTTGCTTCTCTGAAACTATTATGTCATTGCCATATTTCTGCTTTTCTTCTTCCGGAAGTTCAAAGAATTGTTTAGCAACTTCACATACCATGTCCATAAAACAACTTGTCATTCCATGACCTATTGCCTGTCAGCAAGAGATTGCCAATGTTTACATTACATAGCAACGTATCAATAAGATTCATAAATTGTTATCAAGATTAGACTGTAGATTTGAAGAGTAGGAAGCTCTATTTGCACCATCAAAACCTTGAGAATTGAGACAAAGCCTTGTACGATTAAGATTAATCTTAATCTCTTAATTTATGAGAAAAAGGGTACACGGAAAAGAAGATTGTGAGATGACGAGAGGAGAGATTAGTGTTTCTTAGCAGCCATCTGATCCCATAAAAACCAAGTATGAAAAGAACAAGCACAGGTGGGTTGGTTTACACCCAGAATGTGGCTTAAACCAGCATAGAGATACAGGGGCTTCTCTGTTTCTCTTGCTACTTGGAATATTCCTGCAACCTTAGATTCTAAGATTAAATGGTTTTAACAGACTCGGAAATCAAAGTAGAAAATCTAATTTCAGACGTCATCTAAGGATGGTTTAATTAGCTTAAGGTAATCACTGCAAAACAAGGAATAAGATGGAAAAGACTATCCATCTTTATTGAGGATCTAAAGAAGATAAAAATGAGTGAATGCTTGCGGGGCCACTTCACATCACTCGTCTTCTTGTTGTGCTAGAAGCCCTCCTCTTACCCATTTCATCCAAAAATATGAGGAAGACATTACTTGGAACTCTCGTGACCATTTTACCCAGAAAATTGCAACATTTTTTTTTGTTATTTTCACCATCCCATGGTTAAAGCATAAGGCTTGTTGAAGATCACCTTTAAATAAAACAAGTATGGTCAGAACAAGCAAAGCAAAGAAGAAAGATTGAATAAGGATGGTCAAAGAAAGACAGGAGGTCAGAGAGTTAATAAAAATAAAAAAACAGGCACCGAACTCTCTGGTGCAGGGCACGAGAGAGATAGAAAGACTCAGAGGACAATTGCAGGTAAAAGCCGCAGCTATTGAAGCATTGCACAGAAAAAGAAGAAAACAAGATGCTAAATAAAATAAACACCACAAAAGAAAGGATGAGAATTTACCTACAAGAAGCTATGATGGTGAAACCAAAGTCTGGAAAATTTTTCACTGGAGAAAAGGATTGTGAGCTGCAGCAGCAAAATTAAGGTAAAAGACAAAGGAGAGAAAGTGACTTCAAGAGACTTGAGAGGGTTTTTATAGACAATGCAAAGCAAATCCAATGGCGGGGGGTGATTGGGTGAATAACCCAAATGATGATCTGCGAGCATTGAGATGACCTTTTCAAGTCTCGAAGGCCCTCGAGACACTAAAGCTATCATTTCTGACAGCATGGGTTACAATTGGTCTGGGAAATTGAAATCTTGCTAAGTAGGTTAGTCATGCCAATCGTTGAGAAGAAAAAAGGCAAATGACAAAGCCTAAAATAGTCAAGGTCCTCAGTTGTTCGACGAATGATTGATCGATTAGAGCTAAGTAAAGTTAGCATTAGGTATAGGCTACCCTTCGTCAATAACTACTTTCTTTGCCGAATGACCTGGGGAATGTCAAGTGAGAGCTTTATGATCCAACCGTCTTAGCGGACAGGTGATAAAAGCATGACCAGGTCAACATAAATAGTGTGACAATACCAAATACCTAGTGGGATTCCCGCAAGCATCTCCATTATATTGAAGACACATGGTTGCACGCCATTTTTTTAGAAGCACGCCAATTGGTGTGCTCAAAACTTATATATACCATCAGATACTCACTCTTTTGATCATCTTACTTACATTAATTGAAACTCTATTTAAATATTAATTTAAACTTTGGAGCATGCTTGACTGACCATCTTTGTCATATATAGCTGACCTTTTTGTGCTTTCAAGTCCTTACTTTGTTGGGCTTGCTCCTACTACTCGGCCCCAACATTTGATGGAGTTTCAAGCCTAAAAGTAGAGGATGTCTACAAGTATAGATTACTTAAACCTTTCTTATTCTTCTGCAAGCCATGGTGGTTCTAAAGATGGGAACATCATAATTTGTTGTTAGTTCATATGAAAGACATTCCTTTCTACTTTTAAGGACGAGAACACAAGCTAAGAACTTTGTGACCAGTAGAGCATTGAAGAATGCTTTTCTCTGTTGGTTAGTGCATGCCTAAAGTAGTTTGAATTATTAGAATAGTAAAAGATATAATTAATTTTTTACACATATTTCTTGGAACTAAAAAGATAAAAATAGACAAATAAAAAGGTGAAGAACCCTTACAATTTTACACACATCATTTTCAAATTGCAACAAACTTTCCTTGAGGTTCAAACAAAGATCAAAGGGAAAAGAGTAAAATCAAAGTCATAAAAGTAAGTTCAAATTTCATGACTTGGAATAAAATTAGCTAGCATTCGATAAAACTATTCCATGCGCAAACTTATTATTTGTCCTTATTTCAAGTCAATCGATAAGCACAATGATAATGGCCACAATATCACTTTTTATTATTAGATTATTCTATAAATCCAAATTTAAAAGCACTTTTTATTACTATATCTTTTTCTTCGTTACTAAATTCTTATTTTAAATTTTAATTTTCTGCTTTGATTTTTCCCTTAATATATGTGGATATTCATGTTAATTTTTTATTAGACTTGTAAGGACAAAGCATAAATTGCTTCTTAGTTTGTAAGCTTGAGACTGGGATACAAAATTTGCTGAGGATATTTCTGAATTTACACAAGTTTGACATATCTTTTTTTGTTGTTTTTCCCCATCTTTTCTTCTTTTTCCTTTTTATCCCCTTGAAAGAAAGTTATTTGTATATAGTATATTATAAGGCCTTTTGTTCAATACTCCAAAACAAAAAATATATATACTTTTATACCTATAATATATTACTAATAATTTTAAATTATAAACTTTGATTTTAAACTGATTTTACATTGTTTCAAACTTTTAAACATGATAAAAGATTTTGGAACTAGACTTCTTCAACTTGGATCTAATGAATATTTTATAATTTTCATTCTTATGTAGAAAGCGTACTAGTTATAGTAATAGATAAATTTTAGATTACTTTACCTAGGAATGCTTGAATATGCTAGAGGGTTTAGAGAAATTTTTAGATTTTGTAATAACAAATCGATCTGTTCTATTGAGAATAAAATATCCATATCCTAATTGTAATTTAAGCAATGGTTAACTAGAAATAAAGTATATAAATACTTAATACTAAAATAATTTCTTGCTGGATACACAAAGTGGATTTGACATGTGGAATCAAGTATTATAGGTACTTCAAATAGTGGGTATCATGCCAATGAACTATCTATACTAGAGTTTAACGAGAATTCCATTTAACACATGATAAATAATACTTTTGAGATCTCTAGATGCAGGAAGCGGATATGCCATAGAAATAAGTGCTTTTCCTCTGCTAGTCATGAATTACTATCACCATAAGCAAATAATTGTGATTATGAGATTATAGAATTGAACTTAAAATATGTATAATTTGATTAGTGTACTTTTGAATTGTTGCGAAATTACGTTTAAATTCATAACTTCTAATATTTGATAAAGAAATGTTTAAATTTTTATTTTTAATATGAAATTTAAATTCCATCTAATTTGTATTAAAATATATGGATTTTTTTAAAATATTCTTATAACAGGTTAATAGGTATAAAAAAAATTAAAGTTGGAAAAAATAAAAAAATTTATAAACTAGATTTTGTAGCATTTTTTTTAAATTAAGAAAAACCACTGCTGTATGTAACCAAAACCGTCGTGAAAATCAATTTTTTTTAGAAAAATTCATGATAAATCGCCACTAAGTATATCAAAATTGTTGCGAAAATCAATTTTTAAAACAATTTCATGAAAAATCACTGTTCAATATATACAAAACCATCGCAAAAATAATTTTTTTTTTAAAAAATTGCTACAACTACTATAAAAGGCATGAATATTTTTTGCTAAAAAAATATAATTTTTTACATTTTCTCGAATAGTTGCTACAAAATTCATGAACAATCGTTGCTAAAAACTAAATTTCTTTAAAAAAACATTCTGAAATCACCGCTAAGTCCATAACAAACCGTCGTTAAGTTCACATTGTGGTCAATGTCATTTTAACAATAATAGTCGCTAAGTATCAAATAACTATTGCTATGTATACTTTTTTAATGGTTTACAAAATTTAATGTTAAATATTTCTTAACCCATACATCTGCAGTAGTATTGGAAACCATCACAAAGAGTATTACTAAATGTAAAAAAAAAAAAAAAATCACCGTTAAATGCATTTTTTTCTATAATGTGATTGTATGTACATATTATGGTAAATATTTTTGTGACTTGAGTTTTCTTCGTTAGATAGTAGCCAACATAATATTATAGCATTTTTCAGCACTCCCAATTTTACATGTACCTTAGAGATCAATTACTTATTTGTGCACATACTAATAATATACATGGTGGATTAGTTAATCATGTAATTCAGAGCCATACTTTAGTTTTCACTTTCACTCATAGTTCAAGGTCACAATTAATTTATGATTTAATTAATTTAAAATTGAATTAGTAAATTCAATTTAAATGAATTGTGTTTTTTTATAATTCCATACAAAAGTTAGTAATATAGAATCACACATTTCTTTATTGTAGATTTCTTGTTTTGTATTTCTTCGTTGCATTTCTTAAAACAAATTCAATTGATATGCAACTTTCAGAAGAGTCCTTAAAATATCTCTTCCCTTTTTTTTCAAAAAAGAAAAAAACAATATATTCTATGGTAAATTTTAGTCAGTGTTCATCCATTAAGTATGCAAATATTTATTATTTTTCATATCTTGCTACTAGTTAAAGTTTAACAGTGATGACAATAACTAAGGTTAGATCTGCTAGATTTCATCCGATCCAAACTCGTCATGAACTCTTGTCTTGATTTTTTAGAGATTTATATCAGTTAAGGAGTTGATAAGATTCAAGAAGAATATGTTTTGAATCCATTTTAAATAAAAAAAATACAATTATAAAATTTTATTTTCTAGTTAAAAGGGAAAATATAAAATTATTTTTTTATATTGATAATAGTTAATTTATTATAGAATATGTTATTCAAATGGATGTAATATGATACTTAAAAAAGATTCAAAATTTATTAAATATTTAATAATGAAATTTAAATTCAAATAATTAAATATTGAGTAATTTAAATATTTGAATAACAGCCGTTGAATCCGAATATTAGTGTCATCCCTAGTTTTCAGCTGTACCAGTTGATCTCTTCAATTTATTTCTTTAGTGGAGTCGGAGCTGATTTCTTCTATGAACGCAAGCCACCAATTGCCAAGTTGTATCCTTCTAAAGAGGAATTTCCTAGAGTGATCCAATACACTAAAAAAATCCATTGACTCCACAGATGTAAAAAACGTGGCAACTTCCTAGCAGCACTCAACATAGATAATTTGAACAAGAAACTTGTTTGAATAAGGCAATATAGTACATTTAGGTCAAACATCCTTGAATTAAGCAAGCCTTTCAATTCTATTTTTCTATAGATTAATGACGAAGATGTTGAAACTTGTATTTATCAAGATGTCTAATCACTAAATTACATCAAAAACTTTTTAACTGTATTAAGTACATTCAAATTGTATATATTAAATTTTTTAAAAAATATATATCATTAAATAAGGAAGGGATAATATATTAATATATAATATAAAATAATATATCTCTTTTTTAATTAATTTAATATACACAATTAAACGGTTTCGATGCAATTAAAAACCTCCCTAATCACAACTTAATCATCACAACTCTCTCTATATAAACACACTATGCTCAGAAAGAGACCATAAAGCCATTACTCAAAAGTTTCCTATTGCAGTGAAAATGTATGTAACAAGGCCTCGCTCTCTGTACAAAAGGGACCCTAATGCTCTATCACTGCCTCCACCAGAGGGTCCAAATTCAGGTTATCTTGTAATCCAAGATGAAGATGCTGAGACTTACAGCTGTTTTGGTTTGCACAAGAACAAGAGCATCAGCCACTTTCCTTTGCCTCAGAACAAGAATATAACTGTCACTTATACTCAACATACTGGCACAGGCGTCATCGTTTTCCGGGAAAAGGCCATCTTCATTCCTGTTCTTAACCAGCCATTGTCTTCTAATCGATACTACGTCATTCGGAGATGCGGGAAGCGTCAAGGGTATGCATGCTTTTGAATTTTTTTTATAAAAATCAAATTTATGATCAGTTTAGAAGTAAGAGAGATAAGAGAAGGAAAAGATATTTATGATTAACTTAATACATGTGATACAGGGGACTAATGGTTATTTCCTTCAGTTTTTTTCATATCTTCATGCACATGTTCAGTCATTATAATTCTTTTTTTTCTTTCTTAATATGAAAACTAATTGATTCTTCAATTGTTTTTTGTATTCAGATATGAAGTGACTCTAATTTAAGGGGAGTCAGCTCTCATTTTAAGAGTCTTTTTGTTAAAGTATTCATAGGAATTGTAAGAGAACACTTGATAAATGCTTCAATTTCACAACTTCATATAGTAGAAAATTTGAAGTTTGGACATTCAAACTAGCTCCTATTACCTCAAAGATTTGTTTCTCGTACAAAGAGTAAAGATTGAACATCTATTGTCTCTAATTTAATAGATCAGACATTCTATTGACAGACATAATCATAACCTTATTAATCTACTATGATACCATGACCACAAAGTTTTCATTGAATCACAATATTTCCTTTATCTTTTCACTTTGGTAATTAATAAATATGTACTTTGTCATGTAAATATTCATTTTCTTTCGTAAATTCTTAGTTATTTATACTTCAAGCTTCTCAATTTTCGTTGGCTCCGATCACCCTGCCATTAGAGATATTTGATTTTATTTTACCCCAACCTCATAGAAATTGATTTGCAGGCTGGCAAGTACAAGTTCAAAGGAAGAGGACATGGGAACTTGTTTATGCTGCAACTATGTCAAAGATATTAGGCCAAGACCATTAGATCCCTCTAATGCATACCAACACTTTGAGATAATCAAGAAGCGTTGTGGTTTCAAAGCAAAGTCTGCTGCTGAAGATGGCTTTCCTCCTTTGTTCTTGAGGAGAAATGGATGGAAAGTCTGCACTAACACTCCCAAAAATTATCATTTAGATGAAGCATTGGGCCTCAACACTTCCCTCAGGGCCCAAATGCCAGATATCAAATTCATATTATCCAATGATCATTGTGAATCATTGGTAATTGGGAAATGGTATGTCCCTTTCATGTTTGTGAAGGAAGAGATGAAATTAAAGGATCAAATGGAATCATCAGTGTTCTATGAAATGACTCTTGAGCAAAAATGGGAAAAGATTTTCTCAAAGGAAAATAATGGGAATGAAAATTCAGTATTTGTGGATGTGGTTGTTGGAACAGAATCCGTAAGAATTGGCAGAGGTGGAGGAAAGGAAGCTGCTTGGGATGAAGGAAATGGTAGTGATGATGGGATTTTATGGTTTAAGAGTTTTGATAGTAAAGGAAGAGAAGTAAATGTAGGGTTGAATTTGGCTGTTGTTGAAAGAATGAAATGGGAGCAAGAAAGAGGGGGTTGGGTGTGTGCGAAGGAAAGGAAAATGAGGTTGCAGAGATTAGAGGAGTTTGAAGGTAAAGGAAGGTGGGAAAATTTTGGGTGTTATATGCTTGTGGAAAGTTTTGTATTGAAGCGCATGGATGGAAGTTTGGTGCTTACTTATGATTTTTGGCATATACATCAAATTAGATGTAAATGGGAGTGATTACTTTTATGATAAGTCTGAGTGTTTTTATGGTTGTAACATTAGGAAGATATGTTTCTAATAAGTTAGTAAATGTTCGTGTATGTATGCTTTCTTCTTTCCAGCCAGTGTATGCTCTTAGGTTCTTGTTGTAATATCCAGAGAAGCTAGCTATTTGTTGTATTTAGAATACTTAGGTTCTGATTATTGTACTACTATTTTGGTTATAATTAACATACTTTGGTGGTTGTTTTTAACGAGCAAAATATGGGCAGTTCGTTGGAATGTAATGAAGTTTTAAAATCGTTTGTATTATATTTAATATATTTGTAACATGGGTACATAATAATATTATCTTTTATTATTCATATTTTTATAACATGGGTAATAATATTATTTTTTATTGTTCGTATTCTTTTATTTATTTTAGGCTATATGTTATTAAATACATTTGCTTTTATAAGATAATTTTTTTAATTAAGTTATAAATTGTGTATTAAAGACCAAATTATTACAATTGATTTGAACTTTGCAAGTTGTGCCAAATAATTTGTGAAATAATTCTAATTGAGTATAGACTAAGTAGATTTGTTCCAATCAGTTTAAGCCAAGACATAAGCAGATATAAAAGCATATTGATTCAAGAAGCTTCCATGCTTGCTTCAAAGTCAATCAGTTTGGCTTCTTCTCCATTAGTCTCTAAACCATGACCATCTATTGTACCCACGTTCATCATGCATGCCTGTGCCATCAGAACCAATCCAAACACTGAAAAAGCAAAATTGATAGAACCAAAGACCCTACAAAACAAAGTGCAAAGAAAACAAACAACACCAGAAACATAAGCCCAACCCTGGTGTGGTTTGTTTTTTAAGAAGCATAGTTTTCCCAACCCTCGCAGGCCATGGATACGCAGATACAGATCGTAACAAACCAAATTATATGCGTCTTAAGATCCACTTCCTATAGTAGCTGCTCCAACAATTGTTAGAATTTCTTACCGTGGGCTTTCACAGTTCAGATTAATTTATAAAATTGGATTATTGAAATGTTAAATAATAATGTATGAAGATTTATAACTGGTGATCACAATATTTTTGGTGTTAAAGGACACTTAGACCTGAATATTAGAAATGTGGGTTTTGCAACTGAGACTACAATTATGGATTAATTGGTCTACTAAAATTGTAATAAGTCAGGTTTTATTCACATTCTAGATAAAATTATAATCACTCTTTACGATAGCAGAACGTTCATCTCCTTTTTCTTTATTAAGATTTGTAAAGAAAAACTAATTTATGGAGAAATAATTAAACTAATTTGTAATTTTATCTCAAAACATTGAATCAAGAAAAACCCACAAATCAATTTGATAAAAAAAATGAGATAAAAGTGCGTGTTTTTCATAAAAAAATTCTGACAGAAAAAGAGCCTTCTAGTTTTGGTTTTTTCCTTGATAAATTCGAATTATGTTCTCTATTTTTTTAATCAAATTTGCAGATGGATTAGTCTTAGATTTGTGTTGGGATGAAAATCTATACAAAAATTTGGATGAAAAATGCATCAATGGCAGCCTCATTGCCATCGGGTCTAAAGACCTGAGTTGTAGACTAGCGGGAGGTTGAAGGCAACCTAGGCGCACGCCACCCATGCACATGCCTGGCGTGTGATGCCCACTTGTCGCCTTGCTGGCAGTGTTTTTTTGGCGTTCTCAGGCCTTTTGTCTCCACTTTCCGAGGCAATTTTTTTTGTGCATTTTTCAAATATTTAAATATTATTTCAATGTTATTTGGGTTTAAAATTTTTATTGTGTGATTCTTACCTAATATGCGATTGTATGTATCTTTTTTTTTTTTCCAAAGTGATTTGATACTGGTTGAATATTAAAATAATTTTGGATGATTTTGTGTGTAATTTATGAAATTACATAAGAATTATTTGTCATTTTATGCCATTACATTTTTTTTATTATGTATTCACCTATCATGAGATTAATTATATAAAATTTTATTAAAATAAAATTGTTTAATTGTATTAAGGAGACTGTTATGTTAATAATGCACACGCACACAAATATGTACATATTATCAGTGTGATATTATTAACATAGTTTGTTAATGATAATATGAGTATTAGGATTGAATATTATGTTCTTAAAATTTTAAATGTCTTATCAGTATTATATTATGAAATCTTAAATATTCAATCAGTGTTAGTTTTATAACATAATACTATTTACAATTACATAATTTGTATTTTATGAAGAAAGTAATAACATGATTAAATTATACATGTGTGATGAATATTTGTGATTGATTTTAAATTGTTCTTCCTTCACTTCTTTACTTATGCAATTGATCTCTATAAAAATATTGAATGAGATCAATTATGAGGACTAGGTTGAATCACTAGAGTTGTATTTAGCAATCACTAACTTGGACCTAGCCCTAAGAGAGGAAAAGCTGATAATTGATACTAATTCTATTGCTACTCATAGGGCTCATCATGAGAAGTGGGCCCACTTAAATAAGGTGTGTTTGTTGGTTATGAAATACACCACGGACAAAACCGTCAAGGAGAGTGTCTTTGATTCTTAGAATGCTAAAGTATTCTGGACTCTGCAGTTAAGAAATTTGTGAAGTTTGATAAGGCTGAGAAAGGTTATTATCTCTCATTAGTAGAGAAAACTACTTATGATGATATTAGTGGAGTTTGTGAGCACATCATGAAGTTGATCCATTATTATTACCATCTGAAGGCTATAAAAGTAGACTTGGGTCATAGTTACTTGACATGACATGCTTTGGTATATCTCTATAATTAGTTTAATGTTCTTAAAACTTCTAATCACACCCAAAAAGGTGAATAGACTATCAATGAGATGATATCTATTATTAGTCAAAACTTCTAATCATAACCATTATGCCTAGTATTATGGGTGGATACAAAGACTTCATTGCCTTCATCAATGACCATTTAATATTTGGTTGGATAATGCTTCTCAGTGAAAAGTTTGAATCATTAAATGCCTTCAAGATATTCAAAGCTGTAGTTGAACTTAAGTTGGAAAGAAAGCTGAATGTGTTAACTCTGATAGAGTTAATGAGTATTATGATAGATATAATGAAATCGGGAGAAACCTTGGTCCTTTTGCTAGATATCTACAGGATTGTGGGATTGAAATGAGTCACACCATGCTTAGAACACCTAAACATAATTGTATCATAGAAAGAAGAAACTGAATGCTTATAGATATGGTAAGGTGTATGTTAGTCCATTCTTCTTTGCCACAATTCTTATGGGGTGATGCTTTGAAAATTGCTGCATATGTTTTGAATCAAGTTATGAGTAAACCTCTGTAAGAACGGTCCGGCCAAAGAGGGGAAATTTCAAAAAATTTTCTTCACAAGAAACCCCAGTGTGGCCGAACCTTTCCCCCGGAAATTCCCTTTGTG
>JANHAO010022817.1:0-12100 GCA_026873985.1 Saraca asoca
ATAAATAGGGCCCTTTGTAATCAGTTTTACATCATGTATAATTTAGAATCCTTCTTTTAGGTTTAGGCTAGTTCTCTCTTCTCTTCTTTATTGCTTTAGGTTTCCTTTTAAATAGTTTATGTAGATTTTGTTTCAGATTTTGAAGAACTACAATTTTATTTTATTGAAGTTTTCAGAGTTTTTCATCTTCTACTTATTCTATCTTCTTCTTCCTCTTCATCCTTCTCTTTTATTTGCATCTGTTCTTCTGCATCATCTTTCTTTTATTCATTGCATCTTTATATTTTCTTTGTTTTCTTTCATATGCATCTGTACTCTTTCTTTAGTTCTTTTGTATTATCCTTCTTCTTCTCTTATCTTTTTTTACTTTCTTTATTAATTTGCATTCATCTTGCTTTCTTTTATTTTACTTTATTTCTATTCTTGATCTTTTTCTTTTTTTATTTTATCACATCTTATCTTATCTTGTTTCTTTATTTATTGCATCTACTTCTTATTCTTGCATCTTGTTTTAATTATGATTTGCTTTGGTTATTATTTCAAACATGCATGAGTAGATACCTATTCTAGGATTGGGAATAACCAATTATGATTTTCTATTGCTATTGAATGATTTGCTTTTATAATTGCTTGGCATTAGTTGATTTAATTGTTGCATGCTTGCAGTTATAGTTTGATAAAATATGTGGCCAGTATTTTATCTAATCTTAGACAGATAGTTGAAGTATCGAAAGGAGAAGATTATCACCGGAACTCAACAAATAAATAAAGAGATTTTAATCACGAAAGTAGATAAGATTTCTTTAAGAATCTTTATTGGTTAGCATAAATCTTAAAGAGTTTAAATTGATCTAAACCACGAAAGTAGGCTTTTAGGTTGAGAGTAAATATTATTATTAAACTTCAAAAGAGGCTAGTAATGAATGTAGGTTAAACCATCTCTAATAGTACAAGTAATTATGATAAGAAAAAATTTACATTAATTGTAGAAAAATTATAATTGAGATAAATCCTAATCCTAGACTTTTTACATTTGATATCTTCTTTGATTATTACCTTCTTTCTTTCTTTAATTATTTCTTCTTCTATTTTCTGTTCTTCTTTCTTTCTTTTCTTTTTATTTATTTCTTTTATTTCCTCACTGTTGATTTGGATAGTTAAATTGTAAAGATTCTAATAATTAAAATAACTTCCATATGAAATCGACTCGTATTTGCCGATACTAACTACAACTACGCCGTACACTTACGGATATTTAAACATACATCGACAAGTCAAATCTAAGTATTTTAATTCCTGAAAATGCTTAATTTCTTGTTTCAGACACCGAGAATTACAATTGACTTCCAAAATCATATTGAGAGAAGCTTTGAAGAACTATGTTTTATTGCGTATTCCAAACACTAACCATACATGTAGCATTTTCCTGCAATAACTGATGAGCTAAGCCCCAGAAAGTAGCTTCGCTTCAGGTGCATGCTCCAGAGAGAGATTAAAACATAATACTGCAAACGTTATCGAGGAAAAAATACTCAAGGCATGAGTGAAAACCAATTAAAACTCAGTTTGTAAATTCTGGGAAACCTCAAAACACTTTCTAATCTGAAATTATTCAATTCAAAACACAGCAGAAACATCCCACATAATTGTCGTCATCATATCATTTAACTTAGCCACCGCCGCCAGAACCATACTTCTTTCCAAAGAGGATGAGCTGCAACTTGTCATACCCAGCAAGCACTCCAGCACCTGCAACAGCACGCAAAATGTTTGCACCAGCACCTTTAAAGAGTGACTTGGTACCCTCTTTCTTGACAATCTGCCTGAATGCATCAATAGAGCTATTATATTTCACTGCTTCTCCAGAAGTCATCATCATTCTTCTCCGCACAGTGTCAATAGGGTAGGAGGCCAAACCAGCACCGATGGTAATTCCCCATCCCAGAAGGAAACTAGCAATGAAACTATCCTGTTGATAAAAAAGCAGTATACGAGGGGTAAGAATTATTTTCCTAGAAGCACACAACTCTATGGTAAACATAGTAACAAACCATGTACCGCATAACTTCTAAAACTATGTTAGTCAAGGTATGGAGAAAGCAAACATTAAAAACATGAGTTAAACCACTTTGAACAAGGATGAGAGGAAACCTTAAGCCAATGCGTTTAGCTAAATTTCTAAGGGTATTGCTTTCATATACACTCCTTTTTGACCCTTTCATTTACACAAAATATTGCAGCTTTGTACTGACATTACATGAAATAAGTATACAAAAAGTTACAACTTCATTAACTAAAATTGCAACATTTTTTTAATGAAAAACAATTTTTTTGTAAAAAAAATAGCAAAAAATGTAGAACACTTCCTACAAAAATTGGAAGCCTTATGGATAGCATGGGAGCAAATCCCAATTTCTAAATACCCTGTGTAAAAAATAAAATCAAGTGAAACTAAATCCTAAGAGAGCACAGATGAAGAAGAAAATTTTGTTTGGAGATAAACAATATGAATACAAGCCTTGCACACACCTGCATCCCACCAACCAAAACCACTGGTTTCAGAGAATCATACATTCCAAAGTAAAGACCACGATACACTATAATTCCAACACAGGAAATGTTGAATCCACGATAAAGACCAGCAATACCATCAGATGCCATGGTTTTCTTGTAAACATCAATCAAGCCATTGAACTGCCTCTGACCACCCTTCTTTGCAGCTTTTGCATCATTTGCCAAACGGGTTCGAGCATAGTCCAAAGAATAGACAAATAGAAGGGAGGAGGCACCAGCAGCCCCACCAGAGCCAAGATTGCCAGCAAACCATTTCCAGTAGCCATCTCTGTCCTTCTTAAAGTTGAAAAGTCTTTTAAAGTAATCCTTAAAGGCAAAGTTCAGCGCCTGCAATGTGATAATAACAAAACTAGGAATTTAAACCATTCAGGGTCAAGGAAGTAATGAAGTTATAAAGGATGTGCAGACCCTATATAGTAAAACCCCTCAGAATCATTTACAACTTGTATAAAAAGTAAAATTATACAAATAGAAAAGAGTAAAAGTTTCTCTGTTTCGTTGACCGGTGTGTCTAGTTAGATTATCTAAAATTTTTGCCCTTGAAAGATAAAAGCAGAAACTATATATAAAACTATGTAATATGAAAAGTGCTGCCAATCAATACAGTCAAATCTTCAATAATATAGCAGAAATATAACAAAACAATGCTTTTATTCAATTATTATTATTATTAGTATTATTGTTATCATCATCATCATCATCATCATTATCATCATCAAATTGAGATTCTATGAGACTACAATAAAAAGTTCAGAGCAATTCTACCCTTTTTTTTTGTTGGTAGACTCAAAAAAGAAGTCCAATCATGCATCAAAGAAGATAAAATGTACCTGGGTAGGGAAGTATCTGATAACATTAGCAGTGTTCCCTCTCCATAGAGAAATCACGCCTTCATCCTTAATGGTTCGTGCAAAACAATCAGAAATGCCCTTGTATGGTTCAGACAATCGACCAGTTTTCATCATCTCATCTTGATTTTGAATTAGTAGTTTTACTCGTTCAATTGGAGCAGCCGCTGTCTTTGATACAGCAGCAGATACTCCTCCCATAAGGAAATCTGCTAAAAATGAAGCTGCCCCTTTCTCAGCAGGAGCATGCACAGTGATTGGAGATAAAGGCGAGACAACTGCCAAGCCACTGGCATGGCTGGCTTGCTGCAAGGAAGGCTGTGCAACTCCATTGGAATATGCACCAGTCGTACAATAGTTCCCGGAGTGAATGTTGGTGGTAAGCCTGGAAACAAGGTAAGACTGTCCCGCTAACTTTTGAACTACCGATGGATGCTGAGATCCATCTGCCATGATTATAATCAAGCCGGTGACCTGTGAACATTTAATAATATGTCATACTGTAACTGCACTACAATATGGCAGACCCATATAGTTCAAAGTTCACAATGTTTTGAAAAATAAATAAATAAATGCATTCTCTAATCAAATACACTCAGCATGCAGATATATTGTACACTCAGCATGTGGATTCATATATTTCAACAACTGAAGCCTAAAGAAAGTAGTACCTAACTAAATAGTAACTAGCAGCTAGTCACTCCTACAAAATTCAGAGTTAAAATTGATCACATAGATCCATTTCTTTGATCTGATTCAGCAGATAAACGAGGTTCAACATGAAAGCAATTGCGGTGTTCAGCTCTTTGAAAATAAATCTACACCAAGAAAAATTTCATACCACTAAAAAACTGATCCGTACCAATAAATCTTGCAACTAAGCAGCTAAGTAAACAAAATATTAACACAACATAAAGCAAATGAATGACTGATCTACAATGCTTTATAAAAAAACATGTGTTTGGTTACTGAGAAAATGCTAGAACATATCCACAAAAGCAGCTCAAATTACACAGATCTCCAAGGAAACATATCACAGTAACACCATAAGCAGAGCAATCAGAAGTAAATATTTGACTACAATCATTCAACATCCAATGAAAATGGGAGCAGAGCTTGAGAAAAAGTGAGAGCACAGACTGAAACCTGAAAAGGTCGCCGAGAGTAAATTCGCGTCCTCCTCCGATCGTAGGAATGCAAGAAAACGAAGCTGCATTATAAACGGCAGCTTCTGAGAACACTAGGGTTTTTGCTTGATGACCAATTTGCCCTCGCTTCCCTCCTAAATAACAGCAATGGTCTGTTTTTCAGATAAATCAATAGAATACTACATTCGCTCCAAAAACCCGGAGAAATATGTTAGTTCCTGCTAGATTTCGGACATGCCAAGTGAGCCCACTTAGTAATTAAAAAAATGAAAAAAGGAACAAGAAGATCTCGCATATTAATCATGACAATTTGAGTTTCTGGTTCTAGGCCCATACAAATGGATGTCCAAGCCAGACTGGAAGCTTAGTTGACTTGACTAGTTGACCAAAAATTATAAAATATTTTTTTATATATCAATTACGAGGAGATTTACATTTAAAACTTCTAATATATTATCCAAATCTTTTATCATTAAACGTGTGATTTGAAATTAAAAAATATTATTTGAGATGAAAAAGTAGAATAATTTTATGTGCAAAACAATAAACTTTATGTCATGCTTGACTGTCAAAATGAAAATATAAAATGTGAAAATGTGTTTAAAAAAATTATTTTTTACTCAAGTGGGAGAATGTGAAATTGAGCTAATTTCTTCTAAAATTGTGAAAAAGAAAATAGAAAGAGCGTTCACACAAAGCAGATAGATTTTGAAGCTCATGTAATTAGAAAATAGACAGAGATAAATGAAATCGCTTTACATAAAACAAATAGATGACTTTATTAGTTCCCTTTTTTGTTTTTTTCCTTGGAACAAATAAATTCATCTTTTGTGTAATTAGAAATCATCATGATCGAAAACCAAATTAAATAATTGGGAGAGATCAGGCAGTATCAGGTTGTTATAAAACTTGAGGTATTATTGCTTCACCAACCCATTCATCATTGGCCAGACAACCTAGAAGTGAATTGGTCCAATATGAAGTTAAGTGAATGTCATATCATCATATGGGGACTAATCATGGTGAGACCCTTTGCATCGATGATATATAGGTGTAAGGATTGAATCTTGTGCAAAGGATTTTTTATATGATCGATACAAGTTACGGAAACCTTTTTTTTATTATTATTAAAAGAGAGACAAATTATAGATTATTTGGTGCTTAACTTACAAGCCATAAATGTTGGGAAATTAACTAGAGAAACATTATTACACAAAATGGGGAATAATCCTCAGTTGGACTTTGCAAATAACAAGGTTGGATAGCATCTATTGTCTTTTTCTGATTAGCCTTCTTATAAGCATGCTAGGTACTTTTATGAGGAATCTTCTCCAACAGATTCCTACACTAAAAAAGTAATGGTTTCAATAGCAAATTATCTGAGTTAGGACCATTAACTAAGGTGACTACAATTAGGGCATCCAATTCAATGCTTAGTTGAGTCATTTCTAAGCTCTCAGCCAATTTTAACCTTTCGATGATACCCCAAAGTTCTGCCATGACATTGTGAGTATGCCTTAAACCCTTAAAGAATCCTCTGATTCATACGTCATTCAAATCCCTAACTAGCCTTCTAGTTCTTGTTAAGGCTGGGTTGCCCAAAATAGCTTCATTCGTCTTAAGCTTGAACCACCCTTCCTTCAGGTAAAGCCATTTAACATAGTTGTAGACTATTCATTTACCAACTAGGGAGATGTGCTTATTGTTTGACACAAAGGTTATTATGGGTATTTTTCGGATAATATAAAATGGGCTGATCAAGGCCTAACGAGAGAGAAGTGTAATTAGAAAAAGCCCAAATCATCCAAAAATTGAGGTCACTCAACAAAGGCATTGGCTCGCCAGTCACGAGCTTGAGGCGCACAACAAGACCAAGATTCCAACTCGTGAAGGATGTGTCATGGGTTGCTAATCAAAATGTTCTACCCCCGCCATTCATCAAAAGATTCATTTCATATTGAACTAAGGAACGAAACCAACCTCTACAACCAGCAGGTCATCTAGCGCGAGCCCAAACTATCAACTGGACAACATGACCATGGGCTCAGAACTCCATAGTCCAATCAGCAATTGGAGGAACATTCTCCTAATCAATAAGTCAGCCCCTAAGACCGACACATCGACATCCAAAAATCGACAGTGAAATGCTAAGTATTTATTGCCCATCAAGTATTTATTGTCCAATACGACAGAATAGACAAATTTACAATTTATCAAATTAACTTGTAACCCTCTCTGCCTCTATAAATAGGGAGAGAGATAATTATAATAGATATAGTGAGAAATATATATAGAAACTCTACCAGAATAATGAAAGAACTCTTGTATTGTCACTCTGTTAAACACAACAAAGAAACTACCATCTAAAGGCAAATATAACCACCGTGGACGTAGGGGTCACATTGACTTTTGTCGAACCACGTTAAAAAGCTCCCGGCGCCCATTGTCCTTCCTTTCTCTCTATCTACTCCTTGTTTACATTTACTTTCATAGCTTGCAGTTTGGTGATTACAGAACTATTATGATTAACTATGATTTGGGCTTATCAAATTTTATCATCAACATTTTGGAGCTAGAAGGAGGGCCCCAAAATTGCTTTCTCTTTTTCTGTGATTTGCTGAACAACCACAATGGCTAGAGAAAGAACAACTAAAAGCACTGGCGCTGCCATTGGCCAGCCAGAAAGTCATGCACAGTAACAATGGCAAGTGTTACCGGCTGGAGGCTTTGTCCTCCCTGCTACAAGCACTTTTGCTACCCTTGTAACAGCTGCTGTCGCTGGCATGGCACCACCGACCCCTTACTAGCCTGTCACCTTTGGAGCTAATAGAATGCAAGCATGGCACCAGCGCCAAAAGGTGCTTGAAAATACCATGAAAGGGTTGGCCAATGTGGTGAGGGCACTAGTGCAGGCACAGGCCTAGGACGCACAAAGACAAGTAGAGACCATCGTGCCCAGAGGAGAAGTCCAGTAGCCAAGAGCTCAACAAGAGGGGCCTGTTAGAGTAGAACGTCAACAAGCTAGCTCAATCCACTCATCTAATTCATGACTAATGTCAGAAGTCCATCGAACTCACAAAGATAAAGAAGACAATCAGCAACGTGAAAGTTCGTGTCGCGAAGGAAGCTCGAATGAGACTAATCATAGACGTAGGTTAGATCGCTACTCACCTGGTCATGAACATAGTAGGAGGCATAAGGCTTCAAATTGCCACTCCCACGATTAGGGAGGTGACAGGAGTCGACAAACTACCAACCATCAGTTCGAGACTCAAGACCTAATGATCGAAGAGCTGCTTCAGAGGGTGTAGTAGCTAGAGAAAAGACCTGTAGCTCAGAACAAACAAGACAGTTATGAGGAGAGGATGCCATTTGCCAAAGAAATTGAAACAGAACCTCTTCTTCTCAAGTTCAAGGTCCCAAACATTCCACAGTATAATGGAGATAGCAACCCGTATAGCCACCTGGACATGTTCAATGTCCAAATAAATCTCCAAACTAGCAATCCGTTAATCAAATGCCATATTTTCCCTACCACCCTCGGGGAGATACCCTTGGACATGGTTGAAGAGCCTCCTAGCCTACAGTATCCACAGTTGAGAAGAATGCAAAAGAAAATTTCTTAACCAATACAAGGCACTTAAGAGACAACTCCCCCCATCCTGCCACTTAGCAACAGTCTTTCAACGAAAGGATAGATCACTGAAAGACTACATCACTCAATTTTGACGTGAGGTCAGCAATGTGGAAAACACATAAGATGAGAGCATCCTCACAACTATCTCAGCTGGACTCCAAAAAGATGAGAAGTTGTATGAAGATATATACAAGTCTTCGATGAAGGATTTGGGTGAGTTCTATGAATGAGCCACCAAGGAGATAAAGTGGGAGGAAAACTTTGGTCCAAATAAGCACAGTCGGAAGGATGAGGCAAATGGCTCTAACTGAAGCAAAAAGAGAACCAGTGGCAGGAATAACAGTCAAGGCCAGAAGGACGGTTCTGGTGGTCAGGTCGTGAAAAAGGCTAGGGGTGAATGACCTTAACGCCAAGGTCACTATGATAACTACAGTGTCCTGTCGGACACCCTAGACCGAATTTTATGACAAAGAGAGATAATGAGGACTTTAAGAGCCCCAAGCCCATAAAAGCTCCCCTAGAGCAAAGAACTAAAAACAAGTTTTGTGCCCATTACAACAAGGCTAGACATAATACTTCAGACTGCTGGGCGCTTAAAGATTCCATCAAAGACCTCATTAAGAAAGGTTGCTTGAGGGATTACGTGGTGCGGCCTTCAGGACAATGACCTCCATGGCCTCAACAACTGGCCCAGCATTAGCGCCAGCAAACCCCAGAGCATGAGGAAGCACCCTCGATAAGGATCATATTCACCATTCACGATAGGCCTCACATCACCAGCACTTCAAATAGGTCGCACGACCACTATATGTAAGTAGCGGGCTGCATCCTACTCACGAGTCACGGAGAACGTGAAAGGCTCGCTAAGAAAGCCAAAACAGCCCCAGACAACATCATGTTCACAGAAGAAAATGCATAAGGAATTCACGCTCCTCACAACGATGCATTAGTCATCCAAGCCAAATAAGCAATGCTGAGGTGAGGAGGATAATGATCGACATTGGCAGCTCTGTCAATGTAATGTACAAGGGATATTTCGATCAGATGGGTATGAGTGCAAGCCAGTTAAGTCCTTCCCCTAAACCCCTCCACGTCTTCACGGGAGATGGGATATTGTCAATGTGACAGATTAAACTCCCACTTACTCTAAGGGACTCAGACCGTCAAGCTACTGTCATGGCAAATTTTTTAATCATAGACTGTCCCTCAACTTACAATGTGGTACTGGGATGACCCACGATGAATGACCTAGATATGGTTATGTCAACCAAGATGCTCACTATCAGATCCCCGAGCCCCAACCGAGTCGGATGTATACAGGGAGAACAGCAAGTAACCTGATTCTGTTATGAAGATGTGGTCAAGCTTGGGGAGCAAAGGAAAAAGGTGCATGTGGTGTCTGATAGAGAGCCACGAGGTGGAAAGCCATGAGCCATGAGCACCGCATGAGTTAGCCATAACCTCAAACCTCGTGAGCTAGACACGGAACATGCTATTGGTCTTGTAGAAGAGCCCGAAGATGTGCAAGTCAATGAGAAAGTTGTAGACAGATACCTCGAATTGGGGAAAAGCCTACCTCTAAATGCAAAAACACAGTTGGCTGAGTTTCTTAAAGCAAATCTGGACGTCTTTACTTGGAACCATGAAGACATGGTGGACATCAACCCCAGGGTTATGATGCACAGATTTAATATCGACCCCCGACACAAGCTAGTTCACCAAAAGAGAAGACCAATGACTATTGAGCACTACACTACACTGAAAGAAGAGGTAGATAAGCTTCTAGCGAATAAGTTTATCCAAGAAGCTTATTACCCCACTTGGGTAGCCAACCCTGTCCTCATAAAGAAGAAGAACGGAAAATGGAAAGCCTGCATTGACTTTATATACCTTAACAAAGCATGCCCAAAGGACAGCTTCACTTTGCCAAGGATTGATCAACTCATGGATACAACAGTAGGGCACAAGCTCCTCAGCTTCATGGATGCTTACTCGGGATATAAGCAGATCCCCATGGCTACACAAGATGAGGAACACACCTCATTTATCACTGATCGTGAATTATACTACTACAAAGTAATGCCCTTTGGACTTAAAAATGTAGGGGCAACCTATCAATGGCTAGTGAATATGATATTTAAAGATCAGATCAGTAAAACCATGGAAGTGTACGTGGATGACATGTTGGTAAAGTCTGAGCAGCTAGTCAACCATGTCTGTGATATGGAAGAAATGTTCCAAATCCTGATGAAGTATCAAATGAAGCTAAATCGTCATAAATATGCATTCGGGGTCGCTTTAGGAAAGTTCCTTGGCTTCATAGTGAATAGCAGGGGGATCGAAGCAAATCCTAAGAAGATCTGTTCTCTTATCGACATAAGATCCCCCATTGGGCCTAAGGACGTACAGAGCTTAAATGGCCAGGTCACAGTGCTAAGCAGATTTATTTCCAAGGTGACGGATAAATGTGTGCCTTTCTTTGATGTCCTAAAAAAGGTGAAGAAGTTTGAATGGACGCAGCAATGTGAAGTTGCCTTTCAGGAGCCTAAACAATATCTTAGGCAAGCTCTCCTTTTGTCAAAACCAAAGGAGGGCGAGAAGCTAATCATCTACTTGGGAGTATCCCAATACACTTTTAGTGTAGCCTTAATGCAAGAAGAAGGTAGAGCTCAATTCCCTATCTATTACGTGAGTAAAAAGCTACTAGACACTGAGACAAGGTACTCGCCTATAGAGAAGCTTGCCTACTACCTAGTAGTTGCCTTAAGGAAGCTGCGACCTTATTTCCAAGCCCACGGCATAGAAGTGCTCACGTGGTTCTCACTTAGACAAGTCCTGCAAAAAACAGATGTCTCTAGTCATCTTCTCAGATGGGCAATCGAGCTAGCTCAGTTCAATATTGAATATAGGCCCAGACCAATTATCAAAGGACAAGCCATAGTAGACCTCATTATAGAATTCACTAGACCCATACAAGAGGAAGTGGGGACTTCAAAAGCTCTATGCTGGGAACTGTATGTTAATGGATTGTCAAGCAAACAAAAGGTCGGGGCAGGAGTGCTTCTCATCAGTCGTTAAAGGCCAAAAAATCCTCTTCGTGTTAAGGTTCGGCTTCCAAGCCACAAAAAATGAGGCTAAATATGAAGCATTGTTAGTTAGACTACGATTGGCAAAAGAGGTGCGAGCTAAAAGGTTGAAGATTTTCAGTGATTCCTAGCTCATTGTCTACCATGTGCAAGGAGAATACCAAACTCGAGGGTTAAAGATGACTGCCTATCTCCAGAAAGTCCAAGAGTTATTAAGCTCGTTTCAGCACTTCAAAATCAATCAAATACCATGAGCCCAGATTGCTCATGCTAATACCCTAGCTCACCTAGCTATAACAAAAGATACCGACCTCCTAAGGGTGATCCCAATAAAGTTCCTTTCATCCCCGAGTATAGAACAAAAGGACATTGTGATGGCAATTGCCACCACCCAGGACTTGTGGATGGGTGATGCTAGCTTGTCGAGGTTGCCAAATTAGAAATTTATAAACTGAAGCTACCTAAACTAACTTGTAGCATAGGCAACCCAGGTCAAACCCAAGAACCATTTTAGGATGATATTATCAATCATATTAGGAGCTGATATGGGGGGGTTTTGGCAGAAACAAATTCTAAAGCTACACTAACAAAAACATACAAAACAGAAACTAAAATACAATAAACACATTCAACTAACCAAGGAAACCCATCAACTTAAGATCAATGCTTCCTAGATCACTAAATATTCATTCAATTGTTGTTAATCATAGCAAGGATCTCTAAAATGATTAATAAGTTTTAAGCAAAACTCAGCCACAAGCAATGCATCAAGATCTTAATGTATTACTTAGTTTTCCTATCCTCTTC
>JANHAO010022818.1:0-12071 GCA_026873985.1 Saraca asoca
ATAATGATTGCAATCATGTTTAAACCTTTTTTATGTAATGAATTTGTTTCCCAGCATGGGTGTAAATTTAGAAAGTGGTATGGTACTATTTTCCATATGCATAAACTATTATGTGATCAAAGGATTAGATAAAGGTTGTCCTTTATTGGATTTCGTTATCCTTCATATATTTGATAATCACCATTATTTTAAATTCCTATATAATAAATCTTTCAAGTTATACAGTACCATGTGGTCTAAGATTGGAGCTTCACAAATGTTGTAAGGTAGTTATAAGTATTCTAGAGTTCAGTTCTTTAAATAACAATGAGTGTCAGCCAAAATGACTACGAAAATATAGAACAGTTGTTTAATTCTCAAAATTTTGAATGCAAACAATCTCGATTGAGAAGGCGATTGATAAGGGCACAACAACTGAAAAGCAAGGTTATTGTAGATAGAGGTATGCTTATGAATATTGTCCTTTAGTTTTATCAATTTATGTATCTAGTGTTTTGTTTTTCATTTTGTCCCCATTAGTGTACTTTTTTGTTAGAAGCCAACTTTGGCTTTTAGTGAATCTTTTGCTACTCAGTTGAAAAAAAAGTAGCATTATCATATGTTGTTGTTTGTAATAGAAACATTCTACTCACCATCAAGTATGATAAGTTTGCCATATATATATATAAGCACTTTCCTTTTGTTGTTCTACTATTTAGATTTCAATATAAATTCATTAGCATTGCATGTAAATTATATGTTGAATCCCAATGAAACAATTATAAAGTCTTACTTTGCTTGATGTTATTTGTAGGCACATAGCTTCTATGCCTTTTTAATTTATTCATCATATTTTATTTATGTTGTTTTAATTGTGTTTTGACTCACATGACATGAAACTTGATCCAGTAAAGATTATTCATTTGTTCATTGCAAACTTTAGCTTTCACAATCCAATCACATGTAATTGCATGTTTCTCACTTTCCAATAATTTTTATTTGTACAGCTTTATTACTTTAACATAATTAACTATTAACTATTTCATAATTAAGGGTTTATTAATTATCAATTATTTCTTTATAAATTTGAGATTCATATCTTAAGCTATCATGTATTAATTTTGGTAATACATTGAAATAAATCATGTATACAAATAAAATATATCAATTTAAATATTCTTTTCACTATTATAAACATTTAATTTATTATATGCATAAAATAATTATCAAATTTTATTTTATTATTATCACAATTCATTATAAAAAAACTAGTTTTCTATCAATCCAAGCATAGGGTTAATAAGAGTCCAATTCGCCAGAAAGCCATAAAAAGGAGTCAAAATAACGTATCTTGTCTCACCACATTGAAAATAAGGGGGGGTGATAATATTATTACAAATGCGGTTTTATCTCCTTTTTAACTTCTTGACAAGTGAGAAAAATGGCATCCAAAATCGTGCCCATGTCCTTTTCTTCTATAGTAATAGTATATTTTGCCGTAAAGCTATAAAATAGAGGTAAAATAAAGCATCTTGTCCCACCATGATAGAAAAGAGAGGGTGATAGCATTATTGCAAACACAGTTTTATCTTCTTTTTTACTTCATAACTGAGAAAAATGGTATCCAAAATTGTACCCCATGCACTTTTCTTTTAATAACAATACATTTTGCCCATGAATATATTGAACAAGAAAATGGTTAATCTATTCTTACAGGTTACAACTTGCACTCATAATCAATTGTTTTATAAGTACGTAATACAATTCAAGTTAAATAAATATCATATTTTTTAAAATATGATGTTTTAATTTGAATTAATTATGTTATGTGTGTAAATTTAAAAAAATAAATACAAGTTTGAATATTTCATTACTCCATTAAATAAGGAAGGCAAATAAATATATTAGCTCACGCTACTTAATTGTTCATATCTAATTATTTACGTGGCTTAGACAACCATAGAATTGAGCTCAAATTTCTAAGATTGTGACTTACACATTAAATGTAACTTTATTGTAATTTATAGAACGCCCATATATACCGTGTATCATGGCCTATTCTGTGTTACACACTATATGCGTGTAGAAGATTTTCCTTTTCTTAAACTGGTTTTGTGTGTGTTGACTGCTTTTAAATAATTTTTAGACAAACACTTCAATATCTACTGTGTATGTATGCTTATATAATTTTAAAATAACAAGATTTTGACACACGTCACCTTACACAAGGATAATTATATGAGGAATTTGATTTTTTAAGAGGTTGAATATTTTTCATCATTAAATTATTTTTATAAAAATTTAATTTTATTTGACTTATTTATTTTAAAATTTAAAAGAAGATAATTTACTTAAACCTCTCAATAGGTGAAGTCTAAATAGGATTACTCTAACTCTTATTGTATCATAAGCATAATTTCATGATTCGTATACTCTTGTTGTGCAAACTTACAATTGTATAAAAGCATAGAATTGTTCACTTAAGTTTTTTGATCTTTCTTTTAATCTCCTTTTGGTGGCAAATATTTGCTAGTATATCAGAGATTTTTTCAAGAGGCTTTGGGGTCATAATTTCATTTTAGCACAATTTTTCACCCTCAAATTGATGGTCAGTCTGAAAGAACCATTCAAGTTTTAGAAGATATGTTTCGGGCTTGTGTGCTAGAATTTGAAAGTAGTTGGGAATGATACCTACCCCTATTTGAATTTGCCTATAACAACAGCTACCACTTTGCTATCCAAATGGCTCCTTTCGAAGTACTGTATGGAAGGAAATATAGATCTCCAATAAGATGGTTTGAAATAGGAGAGGCAAAGTTATTGGGCCCAGATTTGGTGTAGGACGCAAATGAAAAAGTTAAAATCATCCGAGAAAAGCTAATAACAACTCAGAGCTATCAAAAGTCCTATACTGATAAGAGAAGATGGGACTTAGAATTCCAAGTAGGTGATTAGGTGTTCTTGAAAATATCATTTATGAAAAAGGTGATAAGATTTGGCAAAAAGGGCAAACTAAGTCCCTAGTATATAGGCTCGTTTCCCATAGTGAAAAGGATTGGCGCTGTGGCTTATGGGCTAAATCTACCCCTAGAATTGAAAAGCATCCATCCTATTTTCTATGTGTCTATGCTGAAGAAATACGTTCCGAATCCATCTCACATCCTTCCTTAAATTCCAGTTGAGTTGGATAGCCATATGACTTATAAGGATCATCCTGTGGCTACAGTTGACTGTCAAGTCAGAAAGCTTCACTTCACAGGATATCCTTCGATAAAGGTCCTGTGAGAAAACTATGGTAAAGAAGAAATGACTTGAGAATCTGAGTTGATTATGAAGGATAAATGCCCTTATCTATTCGAATGACTTATCAGTATAGACCTTTACTTCTTATGATTTTGGAACCTTATTCATCGTAGATAATCTGATACTTTGTTTTGATCCTATATAACTATGCTTTTAGAATTTGAGGATAAATTTTTTAATGGGGAGAGTTTGTAACGCCTTAAGGAAAATAAAATAAGAAAATAATTAAAAGATAATTTGGTGGATCAAAATAAAAATCTTGAAAATTTTGCTAAAGCTATATCATAGTTTTCCTTTTTTTTGGAGGATCTTAAAGAAGATGTTAAAGTTCTAGTGGAGCCAAATGGTAATTTTCCCCATATCTTTTTAATTATATTGACCCCAAGCGTTGATCCCCTTCTCTTGTGCTCTACTTTCTTTTTTTGAAAAATTTCCCCTGCTCTATTCTGGAACCTCTATGTCAGTGTGTCCCTTCTTTGATTCTTTGCCATTCGATGAGTTCCAATTTCTCTTCCTTTCACTGGTCTAGCTCAACGACATCTCTTTCCCTCTCCTCTGATGCCTTTCTGCTCGAGTATGAACTAGCTTCCCTCGCAGTGGTTCAGCTCACGTTGAGTTATCTATAGCTTCATTAGATGTCGATGAGTCTTCCTAAAGCATTGGAACTATACTATATAAAACTTTCCTTAAGTTCTCAAGAAATCTTATATAAAACCCTAACCCCCAGATTTGATGTATGTTGAAATTCTCTATTAATCAGCTCCAGTGATATCATCTATCGGAGAATCAAGCACACTGATGCTAATTTTTAGTTCCATCCAAATATTCAAGTAGGTAGTCTTGCTAATTGACTCTTGAAATTTTAGCTTTAGATATTGTAGTCTAATATCAATGTAGGATAGATGTACTTGATCAAGGGACTTTAAATTTGAGTTCAAAGATTGATTTTAATATTGGTCATACCCACATAGGTAGAGTGATTTAAATTCTCAAGTTTGGTGACCTAGCACCTTGTGGAACCTTCTTCCAGCATTAACCATTGCTTTTGGACAAATTTGATTGTCTAAAGAGTTCTTAAGGTAAGTGGATAATCCTACCCATTTGAAAACCCTATTTAGTGAAACAAAACAATTTCATTATTTGAAATGTCACCATTTTTGAGAAAGATGAATAATTACGTTAGTTTGATTTAAAATTTTTATCATATGATACATAAATATGAAAATAATTTATCTTAATGCATTTATGCATTTTATAATAATTACTATTTATAGAATCAATGATTTCATTTTACCATGATATGGAATTTTTGACATTACTGAATTTTATGTTACTTGGGATGCTTAACAATATTTTTTGATTACTAATATCATGATTTGAGTAAAATTGTTTCTTATTTTTGAATATATATATATATATATCTCGTAGCATATTGTTTTCTGATTGATCAATTCTTTTGAAAGCCTGGATCCATTGGAAATTCCTTAGAAAATCCTTATGTGCACTTATGATTAGAATATCTTCTCGAGGAATGAGGAGAGGGATATCTAAACATCTGAATATTTGAATATCTAATTGGTGTGTTTGGTGTGTTACAGTGATATCTGTTAGGTACAATTACCTTTAGGAATTACCCTTTGCATCCTAGTTGAATTTTAGTAAAAGAATAATTCTAGAATATTTTGCTACTTGAATATTGGTAAATTTTAGCAAATCTTAATAATTTTTCCTATGTTTACATCATAATGAGTATTTCTCACAATATTATACTTTGTTACATCTTTTAATTTTGTTGAATACTATATTTAATGACTTGTCTTTTCTAATGAATTAAAATTTTGAAATTTATTTTGAGATTGTGTCTTTTAAATTGGTAAACTTATCTTCACAAATGTATGTTTTACCATTTGGATTCTGAATATGAGCTGCAAACTGAGTTTTGGTTTTTCTGTGAGATTATCTACTCACTGAGTTTTGTGAAACTCACCCTACATTCTCTTCTTTTTTTAGAGCCTGAAGTTACCTCCACCATCTATCCTCACCCAACTAGTTCAGAATTTGCTTATAGATTGAGTAGATTACCTTTTGCGAAACCTAAAGGTATATTAATAGTGAAAGCTTTGGCAGTTAGTATAGCTACTATGTGCATGTATTTTGATTGATTGATGCCTAGTAGGATATAAACTTATGTTGTCTAGACTATTGTAATTTTGAATTGTTGTACAGAATGTGTATAGGGCGTGTAGCCTTTATCTATTGTATAGGCCTTGTACCGAAAGTTCAAAAAATAGAGGAAACTTTGTGGAATTTTTGATAGAAATTAAAATGAAAATATTTAATTATGCATCAATTTAGTTATGGTTTCTAGTATGTTGAGTCAGATGAGGAAAGATTTTGCATTGTTAGGTTTATAAAGGGTTTTCTGACGGTGACCTTCTACACCGATCATATGATGTGGATTGGGACATGACACGAAAGTATATAGAGCTTGTGAGTAAAGCATATTCTCATCAAAATAACAAAGAGATGCTACTAAGAACTTGACCAAAAGGGTGTAAAAGGTTGGAGCAATTCAAGGACTAGTGTGCGAGATATTGCATTCAAGGGAACGTTAACAGTGCATCAAGTGCAAGCATGTACAGAAATTGGTAGACTTGCTATACATGAGACATTAATAATACACTCATTCATAGTAGGCATTAAAGGGAATGCAAACCACTTGAGAGAGTGAGTGAACTGATAACTTATCTAGTAGGAGGAAGCCCTGAGAGAATCCCGACAAAACATGGCCACAACAAATAGTTGACACATCTCCTGTGGTGTGTTGAGTATATAAATCTTATTTGAAGAGTCCAAAATCATGCTAGAGAGTACAAGTTTTACTTGAAGGAGTAATCCCAGAGGGGAATGAGATTATCCAAGAGTGATCCATTGTGCATTATTTATGGATGCAATGAGCAAGTTACAACGTTAATCAATAAGATTTGAGATGAGATGCCAGAGGAGGTAGTGCATCATAGTCATATGACAAGTAGTAATAATATCGGCATAGTGAGCTAGAGCTATATAGTCATTTAGCAAAGTAGCTATAATGACTTCGAGGCATAGTGGACTAGCATTACATAGTTGTAAGACAAACTTTATGGCAATAACCATGAGATTCACAATTGCTCGTGCACAGGCATAATAAAACTCAAGCTAGAGTAGAAGATGGTCGATGCTTAACCCTTATTAAAGCCATTGATGTGGAGGAGCCATTATGAGAATACGCTCAAAGAATGAGTTTTTAGAAGGATGTCATTCAAGAAATGCCAAGAGAAGGCATTGATCATCCGAAGAAGTTGCCACAAAGGCAATGACACTAGCAAGTGGATATATAAAGGTCACAAGAGATGAGCCAACATCAACTTTGAAGAGATAGCACTTGAGCAAACAAACTTACGAGGGGTTGTAAGGGCCAAGATGCTAGATAGCATTAATTTTAAAAAAGATTGTGATGGTTGAGATACCATGAGAGTGTCAATTCAAAGAGGGTTAGGAGAATTTAATTGAGTGCAAAAGTTACACAGAGTAGTATAGTGGATTGATCAAACCTAATGCAAGCTACCTTGGAACCAAGGGATTAGTTTTGTGTCTCACATTAGTGGTATAGGATATCTCTATTAGTAGACATCCAAACTACTAAGCAAACGAACAAGCTATGGATGTAGTAATTCAAATGAAGATATGTTTGAGGGATAATGTATTGCAAACTTTAGAGATAGTGAGTTAAGCACAAGTTGCAAAGGTGACAAAGCCAGGAGAATTGTGAAGATAGTAACATGTGAGTTTGTGCCGGGACAATAAGGCTAAGTTTGTAGAGGTAGAACACAAAGTCTGCAGAGACAACATCACTTCTGACACTAAAGTTGTAGAGATAACTATGCAAAGATTAGGGGGAAACAAATATGTAATGGTGTGAGTTCAAGTAGACAAAGCCAAGAGGAAGTCAAGGGTAGAGTCGAGGATTAGCATACTGATGATGATCCTAAAAGTTATTTCAGGTTAAGGATGTCATTCATCAAAGCTTCTCGAATGATGTTAGCTCAAAGAGACAAACAGAGCAGTCAAGGAAGTAGTTCGAGTGGAGCAGGTTAAAACCCATATGAAGATTCAAGAAGCTAGTGCTCGGAAGGAGAAACCTTCATGGAAGCTGTGTCAGATTGAGGCGTCAATGAGGGCATTGACATTTGAAGTGGGAGAGAATGTCACAAGTTAGCTTTGTGAACCAATTTGATAGGCAAACGTGCTCGATTTTAGATAAAACTTGGCGTGAAAATCAACCATGAAGAGGAGGCCTTGTGGTCTGAATTTGGGAGCAAATGTACTTGTGGATTATTTTTTAGAAATTTTCCTATTTTGAGGGTATTTATATTTTTTTTTAGCATCAATCATTTGTCCAGTACGAATAGAAAGATATATGATTGCAATCTTTACATTTTTATTTTTGCATTCATATAAGATAGTATATTAGAATCCTTCCAAGTTAAGAAAAAAGCCTTTATGTTAATTGAAAAAAAAAATATGTTTACTATTGCCATTTAGACTTTACCTTAGAATGCACTTTAAAACGGGCGCATTTGGTGATCCAGGTGGATACTATGACTCGAGCTAAAAATCAGAGTATGAAGCTTAAAAACTCCCTCTGTATATTTAAAACTATGTAATGAGGCATATATTAATAAAATTGAGTTATTTTTTTTTGCACTTTATTTTAAAAAATCCTTTACATTAGAATTTTTTTGTGTGTGACATTCTAAGACTCGATATACGTGAATACTTTGACTATATGTTTATGTTTACTTGTGGACATTTGTGTATAGGAAATTGATTGTATGGACAACAAAATCCTTAATGCTTTGATTATCTGTCCAAGTGTAACTTAAATTTATTGGAAAACTAGCATTTTAGCCAAGAATTAGGATATGCGCTACACAATTTCAACTAAAGAATTATCAACTCGTGACAGTGAGCCATCCGCTTATGAAAATATATAGAATTTGAAATCTTTTTATAAAGCTTGAATATTAATTAATTTTTTATGATCCAATTAATATTCGGCTTGAGGTTGGATCATGATAAATAATAAATCAAGTTGATTGAACTTGACCTAATTATATACATCGATTTTTACTAATATAAACATATATTACAAAAAAAATAGTAATATCTATTTTTTTAAGAGAAAAATACTTAATTTGATATAATTAAAATTTTTATATGTTTAAATATCCTATTATTGATTTAAATGTATATTTTTTATGTCAAAAAATTTAAATTTTATCTAAAATAATAATAAAAATAAATATAATCAAAATTTTGAGTTGGGATTTGGACCTCGAAAAATGTAAATTACTTCATTTAACTTTGGGATAGTTATGTTTAATATTCATAATTACTAATTTTTATAATTAGTTCCCTTCAACATTTGGTAAGTGTTAAATTGTATCTACATAAATTATTTTCCCATCATTTTAGAAAGAATCTAAAATCATATTATATTGATATAAAAGATAAAAATACTAATATCATGGTCATGTCCAACAACTTCTTTGATGAGTGTTGTTTTAGTACTATATGACACTTTGAAGACAATGTAAGAATTTTACTGGCAATATTAATGGGCATGATTAAGAAAAATATAATGATAATTTTATGGGGAGTTTGACTACTCAAAAAATTAAATATTTTCATCGTTAGATTGGTTTTTTTTTTTTCAAATATCAAATCAAAATAGTTAAATAAAAATACAACTCTCAATTAAAAAAATAATTTAAAAATGAAAATATTTAATTTTTTTAATAAGTCGAACTCCCAATGAAATTATTTGAAAAAAAAAAAAGAATTTGACTATTTAGTGAAACACAAATCTCCTTTTTTTTTTTTTCTCCTTTATGCCTTTGAATAATGATTATGCAAACTTGATAACTAATTTGTATGTCGAAATTTAGAGATCTATGATTCAACAATATATCATGGTGAAACCAGGCAGTTACACAAAAAATGACAACAAATCTCCGACGGAAAACAGCACAGACAATAGAGTTTCGAATCATTTCAAGCAAGCTAAACAAATTATATGGGCATGCATGTTAGCTATAACAGTACATAAAACTGGACTAACTACATTGATTTAATTATACGTTGTAAACAATAATTAAGATACACCAGATATGTCAGATGCTCTCTTGAGAGCAATTTGATCATCTATAAAGTAAATTTTCTTTCGAGATAAGCATATAACTCAAAATCAAAGGAGCGTCTCTAGCTCCGAAGCCAAGGAAGACGTCATAATGTTGGCCTTTGAGTGGGCACACAATTATCCTCGGAGTTGTGTAAAATAAGTAAAATAATAATAATAATAATAATAATAATAATAATAATAATAATAATAATAGAAAGTGCTTTGAATAATATTACTTTCAGTCTTTTATTCTCACTCCCTGGTTAACACTTTCTCATAAGAAAAATTGGATCTCACTCTCATCTTATTTTAGAATCCACCTTCTACTAGAGCATACATTAGTCTGAATTATATGTATGCTTTTAAGTTCAGATTGCATAAGGTCTTGACTTGATTTAATTAATAAACACACGAAGTTCGACATAAAATTATATTTAAGTAATAAATAATTTGAACTTAAAAATCTTAAAATTTGACTTATTTAATTCTCGAATAGTTCATTTAAAAAATAAAATTAAGGATATATATATTATAATATAATATAAAATATATAATATTATATAATCATTTTTAAATATTACATCATAATTATAATTATTATCTTCTTTTTATTAAGTGATTTTTGTAAATATTGAGTATATAATTTTTTTTTGAGTAGAATGACTTCATAATTTGTACAAATTTAATAATATTAAAAATTTAAAGATAAAATGATAATTTACTTTTAAATAAAGTTTTAAAATATAAAATATTAAAGATATAAATTTTATCATAATTATAAATAAAAATTATTTAAATTTTAATTAGATTTATTTTTTTTTGAAAAATAATAAACGAGAGAGACAAGCCAACTTGAGCTCGGTTCATTTATAAACAAGTTGATTTCAAGCTTGTTTATTAAACAAGTTAAACTTGAGTTTGTTTATTTATTAAATAAATGAGTCTAAAAATGTTAAAATTTGGTTCAATTCAGCTCGATTTTATTTGTTACACCCCTAGAACCTTGAATTGCTTTCTCATGAAGAGCAGTGCAACACCAAGGAGAGAGAGGAAGAAGGTTGCACAGCTTTTGCTTATCGATTGGTAGTCAAACTTACTCAAATTTGAATGAAATTTAAATATTTTATTTTTGATATTTTAGACAATGTAATTAATATGTTATTTTTATTTTTTTTCTTTTTCTCCACTAGTTAATTTTTACATAATTATTATGTTAAAATGATGAAGAATTTTATGTTGATTATTTCCTAAAATTTATAAATAAATATTGTTATATCTATTAATTATTTATTAATTAAAAATTTTATTGGATTGAACTCTATAATTTTTACTATTATATTAAAGAATTTTTTCACTCTAAAAATTATTGATCTCATAATTTAATTTTTCATAATTAATTTTATGTAAAATTTATTTAATTGCATGAACTAAAAAAAAGTCAATTTAAATAATTTAATAATTTTTATTGTGATATATTTTAATTCTTTTGCGAACCTATACAAGCAGGATGACAGGCAATTGTGAGGTTGCATGGCACGTGACACGCGCAAGAATATTTCCTCCGAAATCGTGAAAAGCATCATATGCAAGAAGATATAAATTTCAAAATATGATCCCTGTGACTCAAGATTTCTTTTTCATGTTTTATTAAAAATATATACAAAATTTTTATAAATCATATTTTATATAAAAAAAATTCCATGTTTTATTACACATTGACATTCTAGATTTATTTCTCTCAAAACATAATAAAAAATATGTAATCCTTATATCCTTTTAAAATATGTATGAGAATTGTTTGATTAGGAATAATGTTTTCCATAATCACATGTACATAAATATATATCCACCGTTAATCAATGTACACACACATGTACAGTGGTAAGACAAAAACTCATAATCACACACGAATATAAATATATATCAACGTGCAGGGCAAGACAAAAGTCGACGTTATTAAGTGTAAAATTTATATACTTAATTTTAAAATTATATTATAAATTTTCAATAAGTAAGCAATATCAATCCATTAATATCAAATAAACAATAAAACAACCCATATTATAATTATTTTTCAAAGATTATTTAATATTAATTGAACAATATTGTATGTATAATTCTATTCATTAAATCAATTCTCATTTGAAGGAGTGTAGTTCAAAATTTATTTTTTGTTTAATTTTGAAATTTTTTTAGTGAATACATATTTGGCATTATATAACATATATTATAATTATAATTATTATAATTTTATAAGACATATGAAAACATTAATTAGACATCTTTTTGAAAGTATTAGATAAACTTAACTTGTTCTAGAAATCAATTACGTATTTTGATATAAGACATATAGACGATATAAAGTACTTATATTCGGATCATGGGAGCGTTACTATTTTGGCATGGCACGCAAAAGCTTATTGTGTTTGGGAATCTAGTGTTTGAATAAAATTCAACATATATGGAGCCACATATGTAAATATTAAAATATATGGTCATTATTTAATAAGCCTAAATAAAGTGGTCTAATTTAGAAATAAAGGTTAAGGCTTAAGGGGTAATTTTG
>JANHAO010022819.1:0-12078 GCA_026873985.1 Saraca asoca
TTTAAATATCTTAATTGCATCATTATACTTTAACCTTAAAAAAATGATTTAATTTACTCTATATATTATTTGATGATATTATCATGTCATTTTATGCCATTTTACATTTTATAAGTGTTAACGTGTAAATTCAATCAACCATATTCTTTTGAAACCCTAAATTGTAAACTGATAGCGTAAAAGAGAAGAACAAGAGAACATCAAAAGTTTTTAACGTGATTTGGCTAAAGTCGATTGTCAACTTAAATGTCCATGATAATATATTTCTAAGAATGTATTTACAGAGTTTTTGTATGCTGTTGATAGCTTGATCTTTGTTGTATCAGTTTTTTCCATGCCTCCTGTACAATGATTTTAACTTCTATTTATAATTGTCAAAATGTACAATCTTAACGTATCCCAAAAAAGGAAAATGATAAATTAATTACAAGTTAGTTCCTGCTAGCTGACATTTGCAAGTTAGCCATGCAAGTTGGTCCCGTTCTCGGGTTTAACCACGGTGAGCATGCACCATCCTGTAGGGTAGACCTAACGACCTGAGGTTGTTGCTGACCTTTGACTAGTAATTCAAGCTCGCATTTAGTGATCTAATATCCTGCTTCCGTGACCTCAATTCCAATTAAGCTGGGTATTTATTAATTAGGCCTGTCCATTAGACTTTTACCAGCTCATTTGCTTGGTTCAAAAAAATATACATAACATTAGCCCCCCAGCTCTCAATACGATATGCGAACTGAGAGCTGTAGGTCGTTGGTAAAAGCTGTCGATCGTGATCTGCTATTCAGTCATTTGGACTTTTATTCTGTTATTTTGTTTGCCCATACCATTATTACCGCATTTAATGCACATGTGCCTCTATAGTCGTCAGCGTGGCGAAGTCTGTGCCCTATTATTTATTGGACCGTCGGATCAAGGCCAATTAACCAGTCTCTGGATTAGACGGTAAGGCTATTCAGACTATGTATAGTGAGGAAAATTCTTTTTCCCTCTATTTTTGAAAATTGATGCTCTGCCCTTTGTTTGTCCCCCCAAGTTCTCTAACAATTACTATCATTCTTGTTTTTTGGCTTCATCAAGCTTGCTATTAAGCGTTTCAGATTTGAACTATTAGAAACCGGGCTTGTTTACCAATTTTTTTTTGAGAACTCATTTCGTCCTTCTTGATATGGTAAGCTTTCTCAAACTCAAAATTTATGCATTTTTTGAATGTTTGGTTCTGTGGGTTTCTGATATTTAGCTGTCTGGTTTGGTGGTGCATGCTCATTTGTTGCTAGAGATTTCATCTGTAAGTTTTAGGGTTGTTGATTATTGGATTTAGCCTTTTGTCTCCCAGGGTTTAGTGACCTAATAGGTTTTGTTGATCGAGCCCCCCATGTCTGCAATAGTCTGGGCCTTAGATGTGGTGACCCAAGGCATGTATGCTTTGTTGCATAGGAAACTGTAAGGTTTGGTTTTTTAGGTAAGATCTCACTTATAGTGACCTAACCGTTCCTTCTTCTTGTGTAGATGGTTGCCAGTCATAGACGTCCTCGTCACCAAATAGGAAGTGTTGAGGATTCTGATTCTCTAGCTCAGAGTGTGGAGCAGATGTGTTTCATAGATGAAACAATTTCTAGAAGTGGTGAGGTCACTAATAGCTCGTTGCTCGACCTGACCCTAGTGAGAGTCAACAGGTCATTAGAAGTCCTTTAGGTTGCATGGTGTTCAAACACCACCCTTCATCCATTAGTATTGATGAGCTTAAAAGTATTGCTAAAGTATACCACTTCCCCAAGGGCTACCACTTAATTGTGCCTTTTCCTAAAGACCATGGAGCTTATCTTCCTTTTGGATATGTTGCCATCAGAATTCACCATCTTGATGCTGGGCTTGGATTCCAAGTCCACCTATATATTGTTAAATTATTGAATAAGTTGAGGCTTTGCCCCTTCCAGCTAATTCCAAATTCCTACTCCCAACTTACCTCCCTTGCTCTTGTTTATTTGAGGAATAATTTTCCATCTCTATCCGTAAGGGTTTTTTACCATCTTTATAGCATCAAGAGCACGGGTTTGCAGGATAAAATTTATTATCTTTCAGCTCAACAAACCAAATATAAGAAGATTTTGCCATATGGTGACACCAAGGGTAAATCTAACATAGAGAATTATAAGACCTGCTGGTTTTATGTCTCCTGCCTATCCTTACGTTACCTTCATAATTTTGGTTTTGTTCTTACTCCCGGTAAATGAGCTGATAGCGTACGAGCTTGCATGAATTTGTATATCGTATTTTATTCCTAGTCTAACATTTGTTTTATTTTGTAGATGGAGCTGATAAGGAGAAACTAATATTAGAGGTTGAGGAGGTTAAGGTGCTGGGTCAATTTGCTATAGTGAACGACCTCAAGAACGATCTCAAGTTTGATGAGGATCTTCTGCATTCCCATAAGCTTGCTCCGGCTTTAAACATGAGGCTGATTAGGGAGATTAGAGCTTGCTAGATTAAGGAAGTTGGCCCAGCAAACTTCCAAGAGTACAAAGATATAGAAAGGCTGAATCTTCTCATGCTCGATCTGTTGACCCTGCTACTATAGTGACCTTATCAATTTTTGCTGCTGCTGCTGCAACCCTTACTAATGCAAGTGAAACTTCTTTAGATGTAACAGTTATGACTTCATAGGTGTTAGCTCCCACATCACAACTTTAGGTGGTCGAGGCTCCATCCTCATCTAAGCCCCATTCCAAGAAGCAAAGAATGGACAAAGGGAAGGAGTTTATTGTTGCCGCAGCATAAATAACACCTAAAGTCGAGATCAAAGGGCAAACTAATGGTCTTAGGCTAAAGACTGGGGAGTACTTCGGCTTCTTCAAGGAGAGCGTGGATGTGCTCCTAGGAATTGGTACCAAGACACTGGAGTCAGGGGTGTCTAATGAAAGTCCAATAGGCTACATAGCTTGCCACAATCTGTTGGTAAGTAAATTCCTTTTGACTGTAGTACTTTTGCCTCATTGTTAGCTAACTCATCTGTTTATTTTCTCAGAGTGTGTTGGGATTGATAAAGTTGAAGGGCAAGCTCGTGGCTCGGGAGGAAGACAAAAAAAAGCTTAAAGGTGACCTGGTCGTCGCCAAAGCTGAGGCATTAGAGCCAAGGGACATAGCAATGAACATCGAGGCTGCTAAGAAAGAAGCCGAGGAATCTCTGTCTCGCGAGGTAGTGAACCGTGAGGCTATCAAGTCCAACCTTACTTCAGATCTTAACAAGGTAGTTGATGAGTTGGCAAGAGCAAAAGACGAGCTAGATGCGGTAGCATAGCGAGCTGAGGCTTCTAAGAAAGAGAGAGAGGTGGCAAAAAATGAAGTTGCTCTGGCAAAAGAGGAGACCGCTCGAGCTAAGGTGGAGATTGCGATGCTAGTAGCACAAGCGAAAGATGACTCTACCATGAGGTTCTTATTCACCTTATGGGAGAAGCACCCAGAGTTGGATTTCTCCTTCTTTGACGGGAACGTTCTTGAGATTATCAAGGGTTTTGAAGAAGAGGAAAAAATAGCTTCTCTCAACGAGGATGCACAGCTTGAAGGTAGAGTTTCATTTGACCAGGGCCCTATGCTAAAAGAAAGTGGCACACAGGTCATGGAAGCAACTGATGACCAAGTGATGAATGACCTGCTCGCCTCATATGTCAATCTTCCAAGCCATAAGAGTTCAGCCACTGAGGACCAGCCTTATTTGTAGGCTGTGTTTATTGTTGATTTGTTTTGATCTTGTTTTGTTGAATTTTCTCATATACCTCCCCTTATTGAGCAGGGCTCGTAATGAATTTTTACGTAATATTTCTACTCGATTCTTCTTGGCTTTCATAGTTGAATGACCAGTAGGCTTCATATAATACCTTAACTAGCTAATCATGATTTCAACAAACATCAGTCAAGTAGGATATTTAGTAGGTTGCAAATGATAACTCATAAATTAATATAAATGGACCTAAGTTAACAAATAATGACTCGAAGGATATAAGTCATGTTGAATGTTTAGGGAGGTGGCATGAAAGTTGTGTCTTAGATTAGCATAAGTCGGGTGCTGAGGTAAGTCACATGAGAGTTAAGCCTTTAATTAACATAAGTTAAATGCTTCGGATAGGTCACATGAAAGCTGCACCCTAGATAGCATGAGTGCCCAGATAGGTCGCATGAAAGCTGCGCCTTTAATTAACATAAGTTAAATGCTTCAAATAGATCGCATGAGAGTTACACCTTAGATAGCTTGCCGTGATAATGTATATTTGTCGAGCAAGACAATATATATTTGTCAGTTTAACCATGACAATGTAAATTCATCTATACAATAATGTATATTCGTCAATCAAGACCATGTATATTCATTTGTACGATAATGTATATTCGTTAAGCAAGACAATGTATATTCATTAGGTCATTTACAACAATGTATATTTATCAAGCAAGACAATGTATATTCGTCAGGCTAAATATCTAGCAGATCGCACCTTAATTCACAAATTGTGACTTGGATTAGAACCAAGACGAATCTCTGGTAAGCCATAAATGATGGTTTTTTAAGTCGAGTTGAATGGGATTCAGCTAGCTAATCATAGCTCTTTTGTTCCTGAAAATAGTTCGCTTCCTGTATAATATTTTGTTGAAAATCTATCCATAAATTAATAAGTACAGAAATAAAGATAAAAATTTAAGAGAAAACTTGGGTGCTTTTATTAATTTCTAAATGATTTTACAGGATTAGAAGGGTGAACTAAGAAAAATTCATTGATAATATGGCTGTAGATGTTCTGCATTCCATGCCCATGGAAATTCCGCTCCATCCATATTTGCCAAGTGATAAGCTCTATTGCCTAAGTCTTTCATGATTATGTATGGGCCTTCCCAATTCGGTCCTAGTGCTCCATCACTGGCCTTGTGAGCTCTCGGAAGGATAAGGTACAATATAAGATCTCCAATTTTGTAACTCCAAACTCAGACCCTTCTATTGTAGTATCTTATGAATCTTTGCTGATATATCACAATTCTTAAGTGAACTATTTCTCTAGTCTCTTTTATGAGGTCGAGACTTACAACGAGTAATTAATTATTATCTTCATGATTGAAAATAGTCATTCGTTGCATTGTTACTTCAAGTTCTGCTAGGATTATGGCTTCAGACTTATATTCCATTGTGAAAAGAGTTTCTCCTATGGTGCTGCAAGCTGTGGTTCTGTAAGCCCAAAGCACCTTCTGTAGCTCGTCTACCCATGCTCCTTTTTTGGCCTCTAGCCTTGTCTTTAAGATTTATTTAATGATCTTGTTAACAGCCTCGACTTGCCTCATTAGCCTGAAGATGATGTACAGTCGATAAGCTCTTTTCAATTATGAGGTCGTCGTAGAACTTGATAAACTACTTGTTGTTGAACTAGATCCCGTTGCCAGTTACGATTTGCTAAGGGACTCCAAACCTGCATTTAATGTTAGACTATACAAATTTTTCAATTTTTGTAGAAGAGATTTCTGGTAATTCTTTCATCTCCGCCCACTTGATGAAATAATCGATAGCTACCACTGCATGTTTGCATTGCCTGTGACCAATTGGGAGTGGTCCAATTAGGTCTATGCCCCAAATTATAAAAAGCCATGAACTAATCATTTGTTGTAGGTAGGCTAGTGGAGCTCGTGGGATTTTAGTGAACCTTTGGCATTTATCACATCTTTTTACAAGGTCGATGGCATCCTATTTCATTGTGGGCCAATAAAATCCCTGTCGGAGTGCCTTTTGAGCTAGGGACAGCCCCCCAGCATGGTTCCCACAATGATCGGCATGAATTCCTTTTAGGCTGGTATCACAATCCTGGCCATCGATGCACCTTAGGAGTGGAGCTGAAAATCCCCTTTTATACAGCATGTTATCACGGATGCAATATCTGGCTACCCAAGCTTGTAAACAATATGCTTCTAATTTGTCTTATGGCAGCTTGTCATCTCATAAGTAATCTAAAATTAGACTCATCTATGAATTTTATGCTACAACCATTACTATCACAACATCTTTCTGCTTTATGCTAAGTGATGGGAGGAATTCAATTGGAATTTCCCCAAGAAAGTTAGTGTCCTTGGTTATGGCCAAGCGAGCTAATGCATCTGCATATGAGTTCAAAGCTCGCGGGACCTGATGAATTTAATATTGCTGGAAAGAGTAAAGCAGCTCCTGAACCTTTTGCAGATAAATGGCCATCCTTGACCCTCTTGTTTGGTATTTGCACCATATATGACAAACAATCAGATAGGAGTCAATAAATATCTTCAGGTTTTCAGCTCTCATTTCTTTTGCTAGACGAAGCCCTGCCAATAATGCTTCATATTTTGCTTCATTGTTTGTAGCCTGAAAATCAAATCTTAGGGCGTAGAGGATTTTATGTTCTCTAGGCTGATAAGTAGCACTTCTACCCTAACTTTCTATTCACTTGAGGACCCATCAACATACAATTCCCAGTATGGAGCCTCTGGGGTCTTTATCTCCTCTTTAGAAGGGCTTGTGAATTTTACGACAAAGTCTACCAAGGCTTTCCCTTTTATTACTGGTCTTAGTTTATATTTAATGTCGAACTGGGCTAGTTTGATTACCCACTTAAATAGACGACCTAAAGTATCTATCTTTTACAAAATCTACCTTAGTGGGAATTGTGTGAGCACTTCGATGCCATGTGATTGAAAATAAGATCTCAGCTTTCTTGATGCAATCATGAAGCAGTAACCAAGCTTCTCCATTAGTAAATACCTCATCTCAGAATCTAGTAATCTTTTGGTCACATAGTAAATCGGAAGCTGTGTTCGACCTTCTTCCCATATGAGGGCTACTCTAAGAGCATGCTGAGATACTCCTAGGTAGATAACAAGCTTCTTACCATCCCTTGGTTTAGATAAGAGTGGAGCTTGACCCATGTATTCCTTTAGTTATCGAAAGGCGATCTCGCACTACTCTATCCATTCAAATTGTTTACCTTTTTTAGTACATCAAAGAAGGGGATGCACTTATCTGTCACTTTAGAGATAAATCTACTGAGTGCTATGACCTGGCCATTAAGGCTCTGCATGTCCTTAATTCCAATTGGAGATCTCATGTCTACAAGTGCCTTGATTTTTTCAGGGTTTGCCTCGATTCCTCTATTATTGACCATAAATCCAAGGAATTTTCCTAAAGCTACTCCAAATAGGCACTTATGTGGTTTCAACTTCATTTGATATTTTCTCAGAATTTTGAACATCTCTTCGAGATCATGCATATGGCTAGCTACCTGTTTAGACTTCATTAACATGTCATCTATGTACACCTCCATTATTTTTCCAATCTATTCTTTGAACATCATGTTCACCAACCACTGATAAGTTACCTCTACATTTTTTAGTCGAAAAGGCATCACCTTATAATAATATAACTCATAGTCAGTAATGAATGAGGTGTGCTTTTCATTTTGTAGGTGCATGGGCATTTGATTATATCCTGAATAGGCATCTATGAAGTTGAGAAGCTGATGACCAACATTGTGTCTGTGAGCTGATCAATCTTGTTAGAGGAAAACTGTCTTTTGGGCAGCTTTATTCAGGTCTGTAAAATCGATATAGGTTCTCCACTTCCTGTTCTTCTTTTTCACTAGCACCAAATTGGCCACCTAGTTCGGGTAGTAGGTTTCTCAAATAAACTTAGTATCTAAAAGCTTATCCACCTCTTCTTTAAGAACGATATAATGCTCAATAGTCATCAGTCTTCTTTTCTGGGGCACTGGTTTATGACGGGGATCAATGCTGGGTTTATATGACATAATTTCAGGATCAATTCCTACCATGTATTCATGGTTCTAGGCAAACAAGTCCAAGTTGGCCTTGAGGAATTCAGCTAGCTGGGTTTTTACATCTGAAGATAAATTCTTTCCTAACTTGAGGCATCTCTCACCATTTACCTCGTTGACCCATATGTCTTCAAGCTCTTCATCTAGACCAGTTATTCTATCAGCATCCACCTCACAAGGGTTGAGGTCGTAACTCACCCCTGTTGTGCTTTTAGCTCATTGTCCATTGCCAGAAATCACATTAACCTTCTTCCCTTTCACTCCCAACTTAACTGCATTAATAACACCTGGTTGTGTGTTACTTACCTTGCACATATCCTACTCCATTGGGGGTTAGGAATTTTATGATAAGCGTCCTGGTAGATGTGACCATATCTAGGTCATTTATCGTAGGTCACCTTATCACCACATTATATGTTGAGGGATAGTCTATAATTAGAAAATCTTCCAGGACAGTGGCTTGGTGGCCTGAATCTCCAAGAGTAAAAAGAAGCTTGATCTATCCCATCAATAATACTGTATCTCTAGAGAAACCATAAAAGGGCTCAGGTGAGGGCTTTATTTGGCTCGAGCTCAGACCCATCTGATCAAAACATTCCTTGTACATTACATTTACTGAGCTATCGGTATCAATCATTATCCTTTACACCTCAATATTGCTGACTCTAGCTCGAATAACCAGTACGTCATCATGGGAAGAGCATATTCCTTATGCATATTCTTTTGTGAAGGTGATATCATTTGAGGTCATCCTTGCTTTCTTAGTGAGTCTTTCGAATTCACCATGACCCATTAGTAGGACATGGTTTGCCTCCCGCATGTAGCATTCATGCGATTTATTGGAGGTATCTATAATGTGAGGTCTACTGTAGATGGTGAATATTGTTCTCACTGTGGGCACCTCCTCTTGCTCAGGAATCTGATAATGCTATTGTTGTGCTAATTGCTTGGACTATTGAGGTCGCTAACCTACAGGTCACACCACATACTCTCTCAAGTGACCTCTTTTAATTAGATCTTCAATTGCATCTTTTAGTGCCCAGCAATCCAAAGTGTTGTGTCCAACTTCATTTTGATAAGCACAAAACCTATTTCAGTTCCTGTGTCTATTAGGAGCCATTATAGGGTTGGGCTTCCTAAAATCCTCTCTATCTGTTTCTATCACAAAAATCCTATCTTAAGTATCAGATAGGATAATATAGTGATCATGGTGACCTTAACGCTGAGATCGTTCACTTTTGGCCTTTTTTGTAGGTTGACATTTGAAGCCACTCTTCTGACTCCCTTTCTCGTTCCCAGCATTGTTCCTTCTTTTATTGGAGCTACTCGCCTCATCCTTTGGTTCGATTTTTTTAGGCCAAAAGTTTCTTTCCACGTAATTTCCTTGGTAGCTTGCTCGTTGAACTCTCGTAAGTTCCTTACTAGAGACTTGTTTATGCTTTTATAAAGTTTACCATCCTTGTGAAGTCCTATCGAGATCATTGTCAGGATGCTCTCATTTGAAGGGCTTTCTACATTGTTAACCTCGTTTCTGAACCAAGCAATGTAGTTTTTCAGTGATTTATTCTTTCATTGAAAGACCATTGTAAGGTGGCAGGATGGTATGAGCTGCCTTCTTAGGGTCTATTATGATTGATGAATCTTATTTGGCATTCTTCCTAACTATAAATGATGTGAGCTGGGAGACTCATGAGCCATATCTGGGGTATGTCCTCAAGAGTAGTTAGGAAGACATGGCACTTGACTAAAGAGTTAGTTGTTTAAAGATCCATCTAAACATTAAATACATTCAGGTGGTCATATGGATCACTATCTATCACGACCCAAATCCTAGGCACGTGATCGGTGTAGTAGGTCACCCATAGGAAACCTATTACAAGCCTGACGATGCACACATAACACCAATGCATATAAAGTATTTTAATAAACAAGTATAAATATTATTATTTCTACCGAAAATTTGACAGAACTTCCTCTGTATTTTGGACACCCAGGCACATGGCCTTCTCAATAATGACAAGGGCTATATGCCTATCAAAACCTGTATGACAACATAATACTAAGCAATGGCCTAGACTACACAAATCACATCCTACTGGGCATCCAGTCAACATACACAACACATACATATGCAATCCTATCCAACTGCTAAGCCACATTACCATTTTTATACTTTTCAATCTCCGTAGATGATGGACTATGGAATGGGAAAGCCGGAAAGGGCTTCTAACTCTGAAAAACATGAAAATAGAAAAAGTGAGTTTCTAGGAAACTCAATGAATAAACAATCCTAAGAATCACCCAAAGATCCCATTTGAAAACCATACTTGAAAATGTAGATAAGTATGATTATAGTCATATAAGTGTGCTTAACTAATTTGCAACCATAAGCATTTTGTACAATTAAATCTATAACTCATCAAGAAATTATGTAAAGAAAAACATAATATCTACCAGCATGAAAATAAATAGGAGAGAAAATCAATAATGGAAAATCATACAAATAGATTTCTGTAAGTTTATATTTCATGAAGGTAACCATTAGAATATAAGCATAATCATCGTCACAAGCCATCCAACACGTCTGTTGGATGCTCGTGAACAATTCCCTACATTTCCCACCTGGGTGATTTCATATCCCCAAGTGCACTGGAGTACATACCCCTGCATTTTCCACCTTATCCACTCCTACCCCGGGTGATACACATATTCTAAGGGTTACCAAAATAATCTCATAACATTTATGGTACATCAAATTAGCATGCAACAACACATTGCATAGCAGAAAATCCATCAACCGGGTAAGCAACATTTAACAAAACATACACAAATCAATTATTAAATTTTCATAATCAATCAGGTAGAAAGATGATGTTATCAAAGTCAATAATATAAAGAAAAATGGTAAAGCATGATTTAACACAACAAACCATTTCAAACTCAAATTAACAAATAGAAAAACTTCTAATATTTATATGAAATTACACCATCTCATAAAGTAAAATTTTATCATCTCTATACATGAGATTTTTCAGTGAAAAGGGATTGTCAACTCACCTCCAATGTCACGACTGCACACTGGACTAAATCAGCTAGAAATTTCAGAGTTTGGCATTTTACAAACCCAACAAATTATTAGGAGCACATCTGAAGCAGAATGATAGCAAAAATCCAATTTTTCAACAATTTGACAGATAAAGATTTCTATACAATTTTCTTGACATTTAATTGTAGAATCACTACGGAATAAATCTAATATTTTAGGATAACTCACTATGTCACAAAGGACCTACCGACAGCTCTGCCAGGTTTGCTTCAACCAAGAGGGCCGAAATTTTTGAAATTTTTCCATAGAAAATCTGCCTTGGTCGAAGCATACCCACCCAAGATCCCATTGGTTGAGGTTGCACAACAAATCTAGAACAAATCTAAGAAGAAGGAAAGTAAAACTAACCTTTAGTTGAGCTTCTTTTGCAGCAAAAACTTGCGGTCACCATAGCAATCCATGTGTGTTGCCTCTACTGGAAATCCATGCCGAAGAACATCCTCCATAGCCTCTTCAACTCCTCTCCTTGTGCTAGTAAGTGTGGGAAGTTGAAAGACCAAAATAGGAGCTAAAACCCAGAACCAACTTTCGACTTCATCTTCGTCTCCTTTGGTTCGGCTTCCATGGCCGAACAACTTGGAGATCTCATCTCCAAAATGGCTAAAACTATTTTAGCTTCAAAGAGAAGAAGAAGTAGAAGAAGAAACACTAAAACCCTTTTGGTTCCTTTTCTTTTTCCAGTTGGGATTGGCTTGGCCGAACAAGGAGAACTCTTCTCCTCCTCTTCATGGCTTCTCCTTCTTCTCAACAAGGCCGAACCACTTCAGGCAAATGGAAGCAAGAAGAAGACACTAAACAACGTCATTTTGGCCTGCCCCAAGGGTGGCCAAAACGACGTCATTTTGGGGCTTAATTAAAACACTTTCTTTATTTGCAAATTGGCCTTAAAAGTTTCACCAAATAACTTTTTGGCCCCAACGCAATTTCACAAAATTATTTTTTAGTCCCTTGGATATTAAACTCATCTAAACCTTGGCCATAACGTTCTCCATTATGCTTGTGACCCAGTAGGCCCCCAATTTGTAAGCAAAAGTCCAAAATGTCCTTCAAACCATTTGAAGGCATATTAGTTTCTCCAAACTAATCAAATTGGACTTTAAGCTATAAGCGAACTCTAGCAAGCCATTATAGCTACCTAATTCA
>JANHAO010022820.1:0-12070 GCA_026873985.1 Saraca asoca
TCGTCACTAAAGGTTTTAGTGACGACTTTTTAAGGCTTTAGCGACGACAAAAGTCGTCGCTAAAAGTCAAATTTCTTGTAGTGTAAGAGCATCTCATATTCTCTGGTTTTCTGGCAAGATTCGTGCTAAAATGAGAGAAAATACTAAGAATTTTTGAAGAAATTTGGAAGAAATAAAGAGACGTTAATCTGGTATGATAGGAATGAGGAGAGGAGAAGAAATAACTATGAAGGATTTGATGTTTTTAGAGAAAAATAAGGTAAATGAGTATTTATATTAGTTGGGCTTGCTTAATTTTGTTGCCTAAATGATTTGAATTGCAATCATAATTGCAGGTTCAAAATTTGATCATGCAATTTGAATCGCGATCAAAACCACGAATGTATAGCTTGACATCTTGCGATTTGAATCGTAGAAATCACTTCAAATTGCATTCAAAATAGCAAGATTTTGCAAACTTTCTACTAGTGGTTTTGGATCTTGTGATTTGAGTCACAGAAAATAGTTCAATTTCTGATCAAAATCATAGGAATTCACAGGCTCTACTCCAATTGCCATGTTGCCAAAGGATTGTTGCACCTTATTTCCATTTATATTTTGCTCCCCATTTAATTAAGACATAAAAGTAAATAAGGAAATACCCTCCATTTGAATTCAAATAAACTATCAAAAAAAAAGAAGAAAACTCTAAAGAACAAATATTTAGTTTTGGAGCTCTAATTCAAAATGGTAAATTTTGGAAAAAAAATATCATTTTCCACCTTCTTAAAAAGCCACTTAAAAAATCTTCATAAATTCTCTAAAAATCATTTTTAGAGTAAACAACATCAAAGTAATCAAAGCTGGGATTTTTTCTCTTCAATAAATACATATTTCATATAGCCCTTATAAGTGTTTAGACTGAGAAAAATTTCAGGACCCATAATTTAGCCAACCTAGAAAAGGGTCGAAATGGTCAAAATCAAAGAAGATATCAATGTTATGATCAAATGTAAGTCATGCAAAATGGTTAACATCTACCAAGCTAATTCCAAGCCCATGTTAGACTTATCTATCCGTATTCTATACTATGATTTATGTAAACTACATTGTAACGATAGGGTCGTTACACATGGATATCTCCAACCTCAAATTTCAACTATGATGTTGGCACCCAATCTTCTTCTTCCAAGAACTTCACATAAATTCTATAATTTACATGCAAACCAAAATTAATTATATGTGTGGTTAAACCCTAACCTTTAACCCCCTAAAATATTTATTTTATGCTTTTACTGCATTAATTGTGTATTCGATTCCTTTATTTTTTTTAATTAAGTATTTTAAATCTTTGTTGTAATGATGTATTTATTTTATGTTTTGTTTATAATATGCATTTTATGCTTTTAATGCTTAAATTATGTATTTTATGCATTTACTGTGTAAATAATTTATTTTATGCTTTCACTGTCTATACGAAGCTCCAACCCCTAACTCCTAAACCATAAGTTTGATGATTTGATTGTGTAAATAATATATTTTATTCTTTTACCTTGTAAATTATGTAGTTTATGCTTTTACTGTGCAAATTATGTATTTTATGGTTTTAGTTTTTAAATTATGTATTTTATACTTTCACTTTGTAAATTATATATTTTACGCTTTTATTTTTAAATAATGTATTTTATGCTTTTAGCACTTAAATAATGTATTTTAAGCTATTCTTTTTCAAATTAAGTATTTTATTCTTTTATTGGTTAAATTATGTTTTATGTTTTCACTATCTAAACCATACCCCCAAACTTTAACCCCTAAATCAGTTGTGATTGATCAACTTAATTGATTGGTTGTCTTGGCCAGCCAAGTTGTTCTAAAAGTGACTTGGCTGGCCAGGTTGCCCAAGTGAAAAAAAAATAAAAAATACTGATAAAACAAAAAATGAGACATTTAGAGAATTAGTTTGGAAAGTGGAATAGAGTGAAAAATGAAATGCCAAACAAGAACAATTTGATCATTAAACCCATATTAGTCAATTAGTGGTGAAAATAAATGACATCCAATGTGTTAGAAAGATTGTTTTATCTTCTTACACAAAATTAATATTTTGTTATTTTATAAAAATAACAAAGAATCAATCTCTATTGAACTTAAATTTCTTATAAAATAATCTTTTGTATTATTCTTGATAAAAATTTTATATACTCATTGAATGAAAAGAAAATCTTATTTCATGATGAGGTGAATCACTTTAGAAGTTAAAAAACAAAATAGATACAATTTTTCTATAAAAACTGAAACAATATTTTTTTTAATTATAAAATTTGATTCTAAATATCAATATGAAGAACACATTTCAAATTTCTTGAAATAGATTTTTATTTTATTGATATAAACTTACTTGACACATTTTTGCTTGATTTCAACAAACTCTAAATATAATAGGGTATATATAGCCACTTATGTGACTCTTTGACAACTAAAAGCATGAATCTTACCATATATGAATCACTTAAATTTAGACACATGTATTTCACAATCAAATTACATCATCATACATAATAAATCTAAATAATATAAGTCTAAAAGACACATGAATTTAGACATATAAATATTAAAAAATTATTAATTTCTAACACTCTCTTAATTTTGAAACTTCTTCACTTCAACACTTCATCCAAAATCTTTAGACTTTAGAAGTTTTAAAAAAAAATTGTATTGTACTCTATATCAATGAGTACAAATATTTTCTCACAATTAACCTTTTGGTTTTGTTTGTGATTTTTAGCAACAGGCCTTTTGTAGTGCCTTTTGATATCTTACTTTGCTTTTTTTTTTTTTTTATCATTTTCTTCTCCTCTTTTGCAAATTTTTAATTTCCAAAACTGCTCCTTAATTTTGAAACTTCTTCACTTCATCCAAAATCTTCAAACTTTAGAGGTTTTTAAAAAAGAAAAAAAAAATTGTATTGTGCTCTCTATCAATGAATGCAAATATCTTCTCACAATTAGCCTTGTGGTTTTGTTTGTCATTTTTAGAGACATGACTTTTTGTATTAACTTTTGACATCTTACTTTCCATTTTTTTCAATCATTTTCTTCTCCTCCTTTATACCAACTCTCCATTCATCTTAACTATCGGCTTTATTGAAGTTAGTATGTTCCAATACAACAACATTGCATTTGCCTTGGAATTCAATACTTATTGTTGAATTTCTATCTTCATATGGTGGATTGTCACATCTAGATTTTTAGTAAGATAAGCATGAATTATCAAGTGTGACTCATGAACCCATGAATATTCTTAAACTAAAAATCATGAAACCGATGTGGAAAATTTAATTTAGTAGCATAATTTTAAAATCTATGATTTGTAGAATTTTAATAAAACATTTCTTTAATTTAAAATAATAAATAAATAATTTTTTGTAAAACATAAATCATAAAACTATTTGATTGGATAGACACTAATCACTAAAAGATAAATCAAGGGGTATCATATACTTGATAGCAAATACACATAAGCTGAGGAATCTCTTCTAATTGAGAAATCCACAATGAATTTATTAACTTGAAAAATATTAATGAATAAGTGAGTACAACTCAAGTACTCTATAAGCAAAAGAGTCCAACCCATCTTTGAGTAAAAATATTTTTGGTCATACATAAAAATGTAGACCATATATATATAATATTAGAGTAAATCACCATTTTATTCCTTGAAAGATAAATATTATTTTAGATCTTTCCTAAAAGTATGATTTCCATCAAATAAGTATCTTTTCTCTACTTTTTATATCAAATCAATCATGTCATTAGTTTCTTCGTTTGAAGTATGACATGGTAGTTTAATTTGCTTATATATCTCATTTTAGTTCTTGAAAGATAAAGATTAAATCAAATTTCCCTTTACATTAAATAAGTACATTTTCCTTAATTAATATATCTTAAAAAATAGGACAAGTTTAATATAGAAATTTAATTTACATACATATTTCAATCTTTTAACAGAAATATTTTTAAAATTGAAATCAAATTTGTTATTTAAATTTTCTTAATATCTTCCTAATATCAAAATTCAAATGCAATATTTTAAATTAAAAATCATGTGATTAATTTTTGTTTTGTGTGAATGTTTTTAAGCGAACATATTACACATTAATTTATAAAATATAACGAAATAATACAAACATAAAATGACAAATTTCATATTTTCAATACAATTATTCTAAAATAATTTAATGATTTATTATAGAAAGTATTAATTAAATATTTCATTTTAAAATAGAAATCAAAGTTACTTATATAAGTTTTATCATTATCTTTATAATATCAATTTTTAAATGTCATCTTTTCAAACTAAAAATATTATGAATCACTTACAATTTTTTCATGGCTTTAATATGGAAATTATTAACTATATTTAGTATTTGTGTTAATGCTTTTAAACTAACATATCAAACATAAATTTATATAGTAGAACTAAATAGTATTAGTATAGCATGGCATATTTTATTCTCTTGAATAAAAATATTTTGAAATATGTTAAGTTTGTAATAGAAAGTATTGGCACATTTTACCCACGTTTATTTTTCAAAATAGTTCTTATTGAAACTATAATCAATCTAAGACACATTAAATAATTAACATAATAAAAGTGAAGCTTTAATTAGAGAAAATGTACTTATTTGAAGAAAAATATAATTTCAAAGAAAATCTAATATAGCCTTTATCTTTCAAGGATTAAAATGAAGATACATAAACAAAGTAAATTGCTACATTAGATTGCAAATGGAGAAACTAACGGCAGGAATGATTTAATATGAAAATTAGAGAAAAGATATATATTTGATGTAAAACATACTTTTGGAGGAAATTTGGTATAACCTTTATCTTTTAGGGACCAAAATGGTGGTTCACTCTATAATATTATATAAGCTTTCACATGCAACTCTGATATCATAATCTTTCTAATCTCACTTAACTTCTTTCTGTGTGATTATGCATAATCCAAAATCTCATATATCTCTATAATATCTTAAATCATTCATTCACACCAAATCTATCCTACAATCCATACTATAACTGATCTGAATAATGGCCATCATGAGATAGTTAAAGGTGGGACCCTTGGTTCAACCAACACAATACTATATAAGGTGATTTCACCCAAAGTCAACTATGGGATTCGTTGATTAACCATGACATGTACTGTAAGGGTTATCTTGGTAGCTAACATGTTTGCATGCATAGGGATTAAATTGATCAGTCCGTTAAGTAGGATATAGTCAAAAAAATTATATTGGCACAATACATCATTAGAAGGAGCAATGACTAAAAGGTTGTATGCTCCTAACGACATACTGTGAAAGGTTGTGCCTTCTTACACCACACCTGAATCACGAGTCACTGTACATAGTGACAATAAAAATATATTCATCTCTTAGTGCACATAAGTCTTCTAAATTCCACTTGACATTGTGTCAATTGAAAACATTTCTTGATCATTTTTCTGTATTCATGGATTTTCATATGGAAATCACACTTTCTACCCATAAGATCTAATTTTTCTACTCTTTCTAAAATTCCTATAGAAATCCTCTAATGTATCTTAAATGCATATAGTATTGAAAATAATTGGAGCTAGCAGACAAATAGATCTAATCACATCCTATAGTATAATATATGTAAAATAATAAATTTGATAATTGAACATGGACTTGGTGATAACTTGATATTCATAACCACTATACATGGTCTCTATCTATGATTACCTATGAGATAGAAGAAAGAACAAAGAAGAAAGATGAGACAAGAGGTGAACTCTTCTCAACCCTAGATGCCATCATTAGGTTAGAGTTTATCATCTCAATGAGGCAACAACAGTAACATATAGGGTGAAAGTAGGACCTCTCCTTATGAGAATGAATTAGGCTAGCCTTCTCCTCATTAGTAGTCTAATAGACAAAACACAAATAACAATAGATCTATGGATACTAAAAGCCACACTAAAGCCTAATAACAATATGATCATATATTTGGATTGGTAAATAAAATTTATTATTTGAATTTTGGTAATGCATCTCATAATAAATTGACTGACTATGCTAGTCCAGAATATTATTCCAACAATCTCCCACTTGGACAACATAGTTTAGAAAAATATTATCATGCATTATAATGATTTCACACTATACAACAATCAGTCAATAATAAGATCATAAGCCTTTAACATGCAGATTATCATATTTGATAAAAACACTGATGTCACACATGCTAAGACTTATATTTCTATGACCACACGCAAAGTGGATATAGAGAGCAGAGAATTATAGAACAACAAATGTGATCAAATGTAAAGCTCACCAAAATGGTCTTAACATCTACCTAGGATGTATTATTGATATTCTATAATATATCTTAGCACAACAAAAATTAAGACTAGGCCAAAATGTCTCTATAATTATAATTAAATAGTATGATCTAAATTTCATTGTAATTGTGCTCAATAACAACAAATGGCTACAAAACATTATTATGACAACATTAGTCATTCATTTATACTCTCACTGATCCAAGACATCATAAGGATGATTTGAGCCGATAGTGCTCTAAATAGTAAAAGCCTACTTATAAGTGGGTATATAGTTCATGGATATCAACATAACATAATTATTAGATATGCACTCCCACTAACAAAATATATCATAAGGCAAAATAACTCTATTTAAGTTTACATTTCTCTTATTGGTGAAAGCCTTTCAGTAGTGGACTTCCATAGCCATTTAAGATAAGTATAAAACTTATCAAATTTTCTCTCCAACAATATTAGTACATTTGGGAAAAACATACAATAGCAAAGTTGCCATAAAATAAACATGTGGTGATAGGCTCTCAAACACTGAGACCTAATTCCAATAGTTTCCCCATAGAAAATGCCAAACTCTACTATCCATGCTGAGGTAACTATGAACATCTATTCAACATTAATCACAAAATAACACCTCCTATTGTCATAATCACATATTCATAAAGGATCAATATATTGAGGTAATAGTGAATGTCTATTCAACATTAATTACAAAATAGCATCTCATACTATCACAACTACATATCTATAAAGGATCGATAATTGACAGCTTAAACATTGTTATTTCATCATATAATGAATTAACTATAATGAGTGAGTACATTGTCCTACTAAGGTAACTATGAATGTCTATTTGGCATAAGGAACGAAATAGTATCTCATATTGTCACAAATACATATCCATAAAGGATCATTAATTGATAGGTTAAACACATTTAGAAATTTCCCCTTTTAATTAAGGACTCAACCTTCACTCCAAAAAAAAATCAAGTATAAATAAAATATATATGAGCACAAGCATATATGATACTTGAGTACACAATTATGTCATTAATAGCAAAAGCACATGGGACCAATTGCATTTTATTATTTCACTACCATTATGAAGACATAACAATAATTGAGTCTATACCTCTTTTCAAAATAAATAAATAAATAAAAGAAGATAAACATGAAACATGATTTTTTTTTTAAATGACCCATTTAAAATTCTAACTTGGATTCTTTTAGACAAGCAAAAGTTGATCATAATATGATTTGTAATATTTGATTCGTGCCAAGTAATTAGGCATATCACTAAATCCTAATAAAAAAATTAGGTTCCAAAATTTGTCTCACACAAATGAGTGTTGCATTCTATAGAAAGGCGATCATATTATTTTGAGAAGTTTGTTTTTTAATTTATGTTTCTTATTTTGAGGATCTCATAATAATATCAAATAATGTCATACCAATGGGCATGCATATTACTTATATAATTCATAAATCACACAGACATATAATTAAAAATATTTCCTCAGTATATAAAATATTTTTCAATTTAGTTTATCATGATTGGATCCACAATATGCGGACGCACTACTAATCAAAAGCCATATATACTTGATCATGATTAAATATCTATCCAATCATTTGCCAAGTTTAACAAAATAACCAATAGGCAAGAATTGAATAAATTAACTGTGCCAAAATAATGTAAATTAAAAATTCATTGATTTTGTAAAAAAAATAAAATTTTTATTTCATTTTATTTGTTAGCTAAATATTGTGATTATAAATTAACATGACTCACACATCAATGTCACATATCAATCTGTCACACTTCATTACAATTGATTTCAAGATAGGTGGATACACAATCCTAAGATATATTTATTATAATCAATTTATGATAGGCAAAAATTAATTTGAGAAAGACTCCCAATCCTCATAATTAATCCCATAAAAAATGACAGAAATTAATTGAATAGATACACGAGAGCTAGAGGAATTTCATCAAATATTCATTATGAATACTCATGATTCACATAAATGCAATCACGCTACATATATCTTCACAATAATTAGAGAATATGCAATTTTCTTTTTTCTCTTATTATTGTAATCTTGCTTAAGGGTCCCAAATTATAGTGAATAAGTAACTCGATTAAAACTGTGTTACATTTTAAAACTCAATACTGATAGGGCATTTAAGATTATAGAACATAATATAAGATCAAATATTATACATCTAAAATTTAACACCGATAGGGTATTAAAAATTATAGAACCATAATAGCCAATCTAATATTGATATTATGATATAAAATATATTAATAATGTCACATCCCAATTTGGAGCATGATTGGCATAGAAAGACATAAGAAGACATTTGGTGGTGTTCCTACAATCCTCACATCACGTGGCTCACATAAAACATGTTTGTACATCAATTTCATAATAAAACTTTCATAAGAACTTAAAAGGGGACATTTATTTAAGAATTCCCAAAAAAAAAAAACACTTTTATTTGTTTGCTTCTCAAAATCTTATAAAAAATTTGGTAGTGTTTCCTCTATTTTACAGATGTTTGCGAGGGTTACAAGCCCACTTTGCAACATGTACTTTTCAACAATCATGACTCAACAACTTTACCCAACAACTATACATATGCATAACTATACACAACTTATGACAATTCAAGACACATGCAATCTATTGGTGGTGGATTTTGGTTCTATATAATCTAGCCAATGAGAGGGGGTTCTTTCGAGATCTAAGCTATAATCTGGTTGCTTCAGTAGTGGGAAAGTGGAGAATGGTCAGAGGAAGAGGGAGAACAGTGAAAAAGTAGAGATTTAATGTGGTTTAGCCAAAGCCAAACAGAACCAGCCCCTATGTCCACGGTAACATTTTATTTATTTGAATGTGATTTTATAGAGTTTCAGTACAGTGTTCTTGGTCTCCCCTTATAGAGGGCTCCTCCCTTATATTTATAGAGGAGAAGAGGTTATAATGGTAAATTTATAAATTGTATTTTTGTTACATCAAATAATAAATGTACAAGATAGTCTAAAGTACAACAAGTAGGCTTCTATAGTTTACTAGTTAACTTGTGTGAAATGCTTTCTATGGGTGGAACCTTTAGATCATATTTTACAGAATAGCGGTGCAAATTGTCCGTTAGCTATATGCTCGACCTCAACAAGTTTCTAACTAGATGAGACATTGTGGGCTATCTCTGCTTCATGACATTGAACTTGAATGGGTCGCAAGCTCGAGCGATCGATGAGCTGGGGGTTGTTGCTAGCAAGCTAGAGGTTGCTGCTCAGCGAGCTAGTTTCGTAATGACTTCACAGTCATGCGAGCTAGGCCTTTTTCTTGATTTTTGCTAGACTTTTGCTTACCCATCTTGTGATACTAGATTTTACCCATAACACAATCCATCCTATTCCAACTACCAAAATATTTTTCCAAGGTAGTCTTGAATCTCTAACAAGGTGATCCTGATACCTAAAGGCATTTAAAAAAAAAGTAGTGAGTTTCAAAGAAACAAAGTGAGTAAATCTTTTACTCATAATCATGACAAATTAAGTTACAAATTACAAGAAATAAACATTTACATGCTATTAATATAAATTCTTGTTTGAAAAGTTAACTGTCATAAACTATAATAAAATTTCAATAACTCACCAATCTCTTCAAGATTGTTTAAACAAAACAAAATATAAATATCAATTTGCAACAAGTGATAGGATATACATCTTAGTTCCTATGGTAGTGGACTTAGGAACTTGTTAAAAAATAATAAAAATTCACAACATTGCATAACCAACAAAGAAAGTTGACAAAAAAACTAATTAGGAAACTTCCATTTGCATAAAAGGTAAGTCTAGACAAACTTAGTTTTACTTGAAATCCTTTCTAGTCATGCAACTGAGGTAATCTACATCACAAAACAATTTAGTACAAAAGTTGAGTTTGAAACTCAAAAAAAGCACAAGAAACTTCCATAATATTTCTAGAAACAATGGAAAGCATAAGTGATAAATTTTCATATTTCCCACAAGTAAATAAGCAAATGAGTTAAATATTTCAAGTAGATATAGTATGTAAACAATTTATGTGTATTTTGTTTATAAATTAAAGTAGTAGAATTAATATAAGTGTTCAATCTAATGATAGAAAAAAGGGAATAAAAAAATCCAATAAGATAACATAATTCCATGGGATTCTTTTGAGTTCCTCTGGACAACTTTATTTTTTTCAATGTATAATTTCATCTCCTCATTCACTTTATGCCTTCACCATGTTAACCTCCCCCTATGCCTCCAACATGATAAATGGCCATGAGTTTATGATTTCCAAGTGCACTTGAGGGTTACCTACATGAATTCCCTAAGAATCCAAAACTTGTAATCTTACATTTAAATAACAACTGTATCATTTGACAAATTTGACCATCAACCTCAGTGGGTATTTTTGTCAAAATAAAACATTCATTCTCTTTTGATTTTATGATTTTCAATGATCAACCATAAGCAACAATCTACACACACATATATTTGCATACATGAGAATGGACTAAGATGAGTGAATAACCTAGTCCTTTCATTTAGTTTGCACTTTGTAATTGCTTGGTTTTAAGTATTTTATATTAAAGTGTTGCCATTTTATAAATTTGAATGAAAAGGGAACATTTACAAATAGCTTATATTAGAAATAAGAAGTATTTTGGAGTAACATTACATGGAAGTTATTCCATTGTACAAATGGTTCCAAGAAAGGTGTTGAACCTACACCTTTAGGAAAGATCAAATTCAATCTAAAGATTATTGCAATCAACAATAAAATCAAATATCATATTTCATTCCAACTAGAACTAGAACAAGAAAAATAACTAAACCTAGGGTTCTCTTTTCAAATTACGGAAAAGCAAGAGCTTATACCTAGAGTTTTTGAATAGAGCTAGACACTTAATGAAATTCACTTGATTGTTCCTCCTTGAGGTTTCAACTAGTAGTTAGGCTAATCAAAATTTACAATTTCACAACCCATTAGCAACGTAGGGTTTCAAGAGTTCCATAACAACTAGCTTAAATTAACCAAGAAGAATTGATTTGAATTGTAATTACAAGAGGAATGCACTCACCCTAACTTAATATCCAAGCAAATAAAATTACATCACCTTTAACCAGATATGAAGTTTAAATTTTTGTTATGAGGTAATCTTTATAGTTACTAATCATTTGAAATCAACTGCATATCAAGACATTTTAGCATGATTAATTAATTTATTATAACATTTTGTTTTAAAATAAATTACTACAATAATTTAACAAATCAAAACATTTCAAAATTATTATTACAAAATTGTAAGGTTTCAAATAGAAATTAATTATTTAGGTCTATTTAAAATAAAACTAAAACAGATTTTTTTTTTAATAATTAAAAACTTAGACTTGGAATAAAAGACACATCTCAGAAGTAAAGCTTAAATTTTAATACAATCATTTACAAAAGTCTCTTTCAAATACATTTTGCAAACACCATACATATAAAATTTTTAAATATTCTAAAACCACTACAAGAATTCTCCGGATTAGCAAGGGACAATTCCCTCGCTAAAAGCATATATTCCGTCGCTAAATGGGCATTTTACGACGGAAAGTTCCCTCGCAAATTTCGTTGCTAAATTCACCGTAGCTAATTTAGCGAAGAAACAGACGTTCCGTCGCTATGCATT
>JANHAO010022821.1:0-12074 GCA_026873985.1 Saraca asoca
AATATCAAAATGTTTTGGGCTGGGATTTGTCTCATAAAAAGAAGAGATATAGAGGTATTATTTTGGAGAATTTAAGAATTTTTGGGAATCACTAGTTAACTTTCCATCTTGGCAAATATACAGTGCAAGATAAAAGGGCTTAGGGACTAGTATGCTAAGTTGAAGTCTTTTGGGGAAAATTTTGGAGTAAGATTGAACCAGAATTGAATGGTAAATTTATTTCAATCCACAAATTAAAGCAAGTATTTTCTTTTGTTAGATCCTTTTTCCCTAGTAATTGAAGTGGATACTTATAGTATTAGTAGAGATCTTACACTACTCCTCCTATCTTCCTGGCCACATAAGTGGTGGTTAGAAGTGTGCTTCTAATTAACTCTATTTGAACCTTTAGCCTATTGTTGCTAGTGAACATATCTGGGCATGACAACTTTGGCCTGCCTTTGCAAACCTTGAGCCTACATTTAGGCCAGCATTTGAAATGCTTCTACCATCCCCCTTACTGAACCTTCTAGCACCTCCTGGCGCTGGAGCCACATTTGTATTTTGCCGATTTTGGGAACAGTGGCAGCAGGCTAGCGATGAACTGAAGGGAGCAAATCATTGGCAGCTCGGTGGTAAAGGAACTTATTGTATGGCCTTTGAGCTGGTTATTGACAGTGTAAGACTTTCTAATAGCCTTTCCCCTAGTCATTATGATCGAACAAAGGATGGCCCTAAACGTAAGGAATCAACCAAAATGCAGATGAGTCCCCATAGATGGCGGTAAAATATTGACGATGGATTTTGATTTTGCCTAAATCCAGCCAACTGAAGAAGTTCTTTTGGACTCAAGCTGCACTCCAGTTGAGCAAATATGAAGTAATGATAGAAAACCTAAGACAAGAAGGGAAAGTTGGATGAAAACAAGAATATTTTTAACGTGGTTTAGCCAAATCCAGGTAGTATCGGACCCTACGTCCACAGTAATATTATTACTTTGAAGAAAATTCTATAGAGTTTCGGTATAGTAATCTTAGCTTGCTTATAATGGTTTCCCTCCTCCTATTTATAGAGGATAGGAGGTTACATATGTAATTTTATAAGTTATAATTCTATTACATTAAATATTAAATGTACAAGATAGAATGAACTTTCGCAAATTAGCTTCTGCAAGTTGCTTTCTGCGAGGTAGGCCCCTTGTCGGCCTGCTATGTCAGATAGCTAACACAGGTTGGTTTGGTGCCTCATTGCATTGAGCTTTATGGCTGTTGTTGCATCTCGTGAGCTGTTTTCGGCTCAGGGTTGCTACAGATCTTTGTAGAACAATGATGAGCTTGTGAAGCAAGCTCGCGCAAGGCAGATCGCTGGTTATGCAAGCTGGACTTATCTTGACTTTGTCCTCATCTGGGATCTCATTAGCCCATTTTCTCTCGTATCAAAATATGCCTATAACAACAATGAATTCATTTATAAGCTTCTTCAATCTCTATTGAATCAAAAGTCCTTTTAATTTAAACATAATTTCTTCAAATTGTTCAAATAAATTTATAGATCATGGTTAACTTCTAGTAAAGCATTATGATCACCCAAATGCCAAAAATAAATTTACTTGGAAATTAACCTTTCATGACAAGGTAGTGTGTAATTCAATCCCTTTGTCCCTTGATATTCAAATTGGACTAAGACTATGGTTCAATTGTTAACTATGTAAACGTCCAATCTAGGATATATGTTTGACCATGTACTATCTTACAACTATTCATACATAAAACTCCTTTTATGTATCATTAATTGATTATATATAAAACTCCTTTTTATGTAAAAATGGTGCCAACGTCAGCAAATACTAGAGAATATAGTGAACAAGCTAACTAAGGCAGTTAAAGTGCTGATGCAAGCATAAATCCTGGGTGCACAAAAGAAGGTTAAGATCACTGCACCTAGAGGAGAACCTTGGCACACTAATCTAGCTCACTCCTCCTACTCACAAACAAGGTTAGAGGTTTACTGAGCTTGTGAAGATCGTGATGACCAACGACGTGCGAGCTTGCATCTAGTGGAAAGCTCGATTAGGTCTAGCTAGGGGCATACCTTAGGTCACTACTCCCATGACCAAAGAGGTAAAAAGAGTCAACAAACTTCCAATCGAGGATCTGAGACATGAGATCCGGTGGTAGCAAAGTTGCTGTAAAGGATAAAACAATTAGAGAAGCGCCCTTGAACTCAGAATAGCCAAGACCACTATAAGGGGAGGACTCCATTCACAAGCTAGATAAGGAAGCAGCCTCTCCCTCATAAATTTAAATTCCCCATAATCCCACAATATAATGGGGATAGTGATCCATATAACCACTTAGATACATTTAATGTACAAATAGATCTTCAAACAACCAATCCACTAGTCAAATGTCGGGTCTTCTTAGCTACCCTCAGAGACACACCTTAGATATGGTTCAGAAGTCTCCTAGCTCATAGCATTCATAATTGGAAGGAATGCTAAGAAAGATTCATTAGCCAATATAAGGTGCTGAGAAGGTAGCTCGCACCATCCTGCCACCTTGCAACAATCTTTCAGTGGAAGAATGAATCACTAAAAGACTATATCACTTAGTTTATACATGAGGTCAACAATGTGGAGAATTCATCCGATGAGAGTATCTTAACAGCGATCTCACCGGGACTTTGCAAGAATGGAAAGCTATATAAAAACATATACAAATCCCCAGTAAGTGACTTGGGCGAGTTTATGAATGAGTTGCCAAATAGATCAGGTGGGAAGAAACCCTTGGCATAAAGAAACCTGGCCAAAAGGATGAGGTGAACACAGCTCCAATCAGAATAAGAAGAGGAGCGATCATGGAAATGGCAAGGATAGCTTTAATATACCGACTTGCAAAAAGGCCAGGATTGAGCGACCTCAGCATCAAGGTCTCCATGGGAGCTACAACATCCTATCAGGTACCCAAGATAGGATCTTTGTAGTAGAAAGGGATAAGGAGGACTTCGGGAAGCTCGGACCCCTAAAAACTTCTGACAGGTTGAGGAACAATAAAGATAAGTTTTGTGCCTATCACAATGAGGTCGGGCATAACACTTCAAGTTGCTAGACACCTAGAGATGCGATTGAAAATCTGATTAAGAGAGGTCACTTAAAAGATTATGTGATACAACGAGCGAGATAGTGACCTCTTGGAATCCCAAATAGCAACAAGCATTTGTTGTATACATCATACGACTATGTAATGATGTTAAGCACCTAAGTTTTTCCCTAAATTGTCATAACTGTGTGAAATTTTGGTAAAAATGGAACTAAAATCCTGAGTTAGGAATGCAAAATGCTCGAAAGCAAGCTCTCACCTTACTACCCCAGAGAGAGCATTCGACCTATTGTAGTTGCAAAAACCTGACACCACATGCCTGTGACCTTTTATCTTGCATTCATGTGACCTTTTACCCAGTGTGTATATGACTAACTCTCAGGCATTGTATGCATGCAACCTCTTACTTAATGTGCATGCGACAAAACTCATTGCCAACCAAAGCATTCCAGTGCTCGAGCTGAGGCATGGAGGCACTAAAATAAACTCATTACTAGCCAAAGCATTCCGATGCTCGAGCTAAGGTGCAAAGGTGTTAAAATAAACTCATTGCCAGCCAAAGCATTCCAGTGCTCAAGCTGAGGTGTGGAGGCATTAAAATAAACTTATTGCCAACTAAAGCATTCCAGTGCTCGAGTTGAGGCGCGGAGGCGTTAAAATAAAATCATTGCCAGTCAAAGCATTTCGGTGCTCAAGTTAAGGCACGGAGGCGTTAAAATAAACTCATTATTAGCCAAAGCATTTTGGTGCTCGAGCTGAGACACAGAAGTGCTAAAATTAACTCATTACCAGCCAAAGTATTTTGGTGCTTGAGTTAAGGTGTGGAGGTGCTAAAATAAACTTATTGCCAGGCAAAGCATATTGGTGCTTGAGCTGAGGCGTAGAGGCACTAAAATAAACTTATCACTAGCCAAAGCACTCTGGTGCTTGAACTGAGGCATGGAGGTGCTAAAATAAACTCATTACCAGTCAAAGCAATCTCATGTTAGCTGCAATCTCATGTTAGCTGAGGAGTAGCTTTCATGTGACCTACCTAGGCACTCGAATTCATTACCAGCTGAGGCCTTCTGGTGCTTATACCTGGAACCAAAATTTATTGCCAGTCAAGCTTCTCTAGTGCTTGAGTTGAGGCCCTTCAATGCTCATACCTAGAGCTAAAATTTATTGCCAACTGAGACTCAAGGCCAGTTAAGATGCTAAGGCACTAAAGTTCTTTGCCTAGTAAGCAACAAGATTACTATAGTGTGATCTACAATCTGGTAAATACATGCATACAACATGCTCTTCGGCATTGTATGCATGTGACCTATCATTCAGAAGCATAGCTCTCGTGCGATCTATCTCAGCATTCAACTTATGCTAATTAAGGCACAACTCTCATACGACCTATCTGGACACTCTTTCATACTAGCTGAGGCACTTCGGTGCTTATTCTCATTACCAGCTGAGGCACTCTGGTGCTTAAAATTATCAGTTGAGACGATTTAATGTAATTGATTAGTTATTTAACTTAATATTGATTTAGCTATGATTTGCAAGAATCTATTCATGAAAACCTACATGTTATCCTCTGTGATATGTGAAGCATTCAACATGATGTACTAGGAAAGGCAAGGAAACATAAAAATTTTTCATTAAAAACCTCATTCAATGAGGAGAATATACACATGAAGATTGAACGATACAAATCAAAGTAAGCCTATAACTATTATATCCTAAGAGGAAGAGCTAAATTCCAACAAAGTAGAGGATCAATGAATGAGTTGAATTGCTCAAGCTTTTTCTTGTCCTCCTACCAAGCTAAAAGCTCCTCTTCAGCTGTATGACTCCCAGTGCACACTGAGAATAAAAAAGAAGCAAAAGAATTGAGGTGAAAGCACTAGATTCGTTAGCTTCCCCATGAAGAGGTTATGAAAAAATTCTCAGAATCCTCAGAGAGGAATTGTCCATGGGAACCTTATGCAACAGGCCATACATGCCTCGTAACATTTTATCAAAAGCCCAGCTCATAAAAAACATGGAGGGCTTAGCTAATGCACCTATCAGGTCATTCTATGGGAAAGGAAAAAGGTTTGCCACACCTGATATAGACTTGTCTGGCTTCACCGAAGGATCCAAAAACCATCCAGCTGCCTTCGATCAAACAATCCAGCAAAAAAGTGACGCTGCCACGCCAACGACTATAAAACATGCACATTAAAAGTATAGTTTGGGCAGAAGCAATAAGACAAGAAGTCTAAAATGACAACACTGCAGACTGTAAATGAAGACTTTGCCAACACTACAGACTATAAGTGAAAACTTTGCAAGCAAACTATAACTCCCAATCCGTAGAGCGAATTGAGAGTTGGGGGGACTAATGTTATGGGTATTTTTGGAACCATAAGAAATGGGCTTGCAAAGGCCCAACAAATGAGTCTAACCCAAAAAGGCTTGGCTTGTCCAAAAAACTAAGGTAGCTCAACCAAGGCACCAGATCGCTAGCCATGAGCTTAGGATACAAGATGAGGCCAAGGGAGTAGCCCTAGCATGCTAGAGATGAGCCCCAGCTAGCTGGTGGAAATAAGCCACCTCAACCATCCCTCAGAAGGCACACTGATTAAACCTGAGAACGGGACCAATTTGCATGGCTAGTTGGTCATCCAACGTGAGCTCAGATCATCAAACAAGAGACCTCAAGCATTGGGTACGGAACATCAAAGTCTAGTCAGTAGCTAGAGGCATATACTTCTAACTGACAGTGAGTTGCCTAGCATTTATTGCCCGATGTGGCAGAAAAGATAATTTTACAGTTTATCAAATTATATTTGTAACCCCTACCTTTATAAATAGGGAAAAAAGTATTGTAAAAAGAGGGGAGAAAATACATGTAGAAACTCTGCTAAAATATAGTGAGACATATATGTACTGTCACTCTGCTAAGTTATACAGAGAAACAACCGCATAATAGCAAATATAACCATCTTGGACATAGGGGTCATACTAACTTTAGTTGAACCACGTTAAAATTTTTTTATGCCTTTTCCTTTGTCCTTCCTCTTTCTCCGGCTCTTTCTTTTACAATTAATTAGAATTGCAATTTAAAGTTTTAAGAACATTTTTGGTTGACGGAGTTTGGACTTATCAAATTCCACTATCAACACAAATTGAAAAATCTTTTGTATATTCAATGTACTTCAAGAAATGATTATATATTAGTTTTTATGCATCAAATCAATAATAATTTTTATATAATTTATTTATTTATTAATACATGTTTCAAATAATTTAATATAATACATCAAATGTAAGTAAAAAATTTTGAGTTATAATTCACCCAATAGCCCATATGCTTCCCATATCGGAACCATGAGTGTGATTCTTATCAGCTTTGCACTTTCTAATAACAAAAGCGAGTTATAAATAAATAATTTCAGTTCAACGTAAATCTGGTTAGCTTTCCACTGGCCTAGCAATGCGTGATAACTTACAAAAATTTCAATGTAGCACGTGCTAGACTTCTAGGACCCAAGCACTCGCACAGAAATTTTCGACCGAAGTATAAATGTTCAAGTTAATGTTGCATTTCCCAACTTATTGGCTTTTCAAACAACATGAAAATGTGACATATGAATCTTTGCTATAATCATTCAAAAAGAATTTTATCAGTCTTTTACACTAAAATTATTATTATTATCTTTATTTTTTTCTTTCTTTTATCATACATATAAATCTACATAAAATTCAATTAAGAGAATTTGTATCATTTATCAACTTAAAATTTTATGTGTTTGGCTGAATATTCAAGAAAAATTGTTAGAAATCTATTGACATTTTCATTAAGAATAAGGGCAAAATATCTCCTTAGCTTAATAAAACCATCACATTTCTGTGTCAAACTAATTCCATATTTATATCATTTATTTGGCAATGTTAATTTTTTCTAACAATATATTGGGTGAATGATCCTTACTTATTATAATATGTACTGGCAAAGACTAATATTTCCTTCTATCTAATGTATCTGGGACACAACAAACTTGTTTGAACCCTCAGATTAGTTGGCAATTAGAAATTAACAATTAAAGATAAATCATAATGATCTCACAGAAAGTTTGACCTTTACTGTAAACAAAGGAAATTTTACCTATCTGATTCTTGATCTTAGACATACATTACAGAGTCAGGTGCTTAAGGGCCTGTTTAGAAGTGTTTTCAGATATTTTTGTTTTATTATTTTTGAAAATAATTTTTTAAAAACTGTTTTTAAAAACTATTCTTTTAGAATCAAAAAAATAAAAGACTTGTTTAGATATAAATTTTGAAAACAAGTGTTTTCTTTATTTTTAAAGATGAAAAAAATGTATTTAATATTATTTATATCTTTATCATTAATGAAAATAGGTATTCTTCTTATGTCTGAGAAAAATCTAAAAATAGCTATATACAAAAATAAGGAAAAACATCATTTTGCTGTTTTTAAAAAAATATTTTTTAGTTACACTTTTAGAAAATAATTTTTGAAAATAGGTTATCAAACAGATTTTTTTATTTATGCAGAACAAAAAAATAAAAAAAAACAATTTTTGAAAACTAAAAAACAACTTCTCAAACAGCCCCTAAATCTCCATAAGTTTTGTATCTCCCATTCTTCAGTAAGCGTTCATAACATTATCTTATCAAGATAAACAAATAAATTCAAAACACAACTTTTAATTTAGGATAAATTACTTTGCTACTAATTTTATTCAATTTATAATTAGATTTTATAATTTAAAATTTATAAATTGGATCCTTATACTTATTTTTATTTTTAATTTTTCTATCATTTTTTATTAGAATTTTTCAGTATCAACACTCTCAAATGACATTCTTTTAATATGATTCAATAATTGTTGATCTAAAATTTTAATATAATTTTTATTTATATTTAATTAGTAGATTAAAAAAATTAGAATATTTTATAAAATTATTTCGTTTTTAAAAGAAAAGAATAATTTATTTATCTCTCACTCAATAAACTACTAATAAATTTTTGTTTATATGGATTAATTGCTAACAAAATTTAATAGAAAAATGACATGTAGTATGCAATTGGAACAAAAATAAATATAAGAATCAAATTGAAAACTTTTAAACTATAAAATATAATTAAAAAATAAATAAAATTATAGAATAATTTTACATTAAATTTAATAATATTATAACGGCACTCTGTTACACAAACTAAATCACTACATCTTAAATAACAGTACCTGCAACCAGAAATCCTAAATCATGAATAATATTATAACGTCTATCTAATTAATAAAGGAAGCTTTTTTGGCTAGAGAAAGCATTCTTTTCTCTTTCACATATCAGACTGGTGACATTTTTTTCCCGCCTTCAATTTTCTATTTGCTTTCGAGCTTTACTCTTGCGTTACATTCTTCTTGACCTTTCTTTTGTTGCCCTTCGGTGGAGAAATGGGGCTATGCATCTACTGTTGGGCTGCAGGCCCATTTGAAAAGAATAGTTGCAAAGCGTTTTGGTTTTGGGAAGTGGGAAGTGGCACCGTTGACCACCCATCGTTGAAGCTGCATGTCAGCTTGGTAGCTTCTCCCCAAACTTCCTTCATTTCGCCTCCGAAGATGAATAAACAGAAAAGCAATCTTCTTTTTGCCGTCTTTGTTTTATTTATGATTATTAATTATTATTTCTTGTAGTTTTCAAATTTTTGTTGCTATTGATGGATTTGGCAATTTGTTATTCTTTCTATATATTTGAATTGAAATTATTGTTTCAAATTGAAATAATTTTTCTATTTTGTTAAAATTATTATTTCTTGTAATTTTCTTAATTTTGTTTTGTTGATGGATTTGGTAATTTATTACTCTTTTTTTTAATATCTTTGAATTGAAATTATTGTTTTGAATTGAAATAATCTTTCTGTTTTTATTTAAATTATTATTTATTGTAGTTTTCATATTTTTGTTGCTATTGATGGATTTGATAATTTGTTGCTTTTTTTATGTCTTTGAATTGAAATTACTGTTTTGAATTGAAATAATTTTTCTATTTTTGTTAACAATTCAAAATTATTTCATGTTGAATTTGATAGTTTGAATCAATAATTTTTCTGATGGAAGTTTTGTTGATTTTCTTATTGTTTTTATGTAATTTAAAATTTATTATAATTTTTGTTTCTGTGGATAGATTTAGTGACTTGTTGCTCTTGTTTTTTCGCATGTTTTTGAATTGAAATAATTTTCTTTATATTTCTCCATTTTTTTTTATGTAATTTGAGTTTGCATTGTCACTTGTTCATAATAGTACTTTTACGTGAGGCAATTTAGAAGAGGGCAGCTTTGAACTATAAATCGTGATAGATATGCAGGCTGTAGATTTAACTCGCAAATAATAAATTAATAAGGATTATTAATATTACTTTATTTAATTTAATTTGTATTTATGAAATTACAAAATATATTACAAATGATTTAATTTGTAAATAAAAAATTAATAGTGATTGATGTTAAAGTTCCTTTAGTGCAAAGAACTGATAAGATAATTGATAGCTGATAAATTAATTGTTTTACTAACTGTGTCTGAAAGTTAAGAGTTGATAAACTAGTTGATTGTATTATGAGTGCTTGATAGAATTAACTATTGAATTAGTTAAATGCAATGTTTTAAAAATTGGATGAGATAGTAAATCGAAAAAGTCATCGGATTATGATTTGATTGGTTGAATCAGTTAAATCAGTGGTCGAACCAGATGATGTTATAAATATAGATCTATATAAATTTATTAAAAAAATTAAATAATAGGTAACATATTGTAAATATGAACTTGTCATATGTGAAAATTAGTTCATCATGGACGGACATATGAGAAGCCTAAGAGCAACAAAAGGATCGGTCGAAAGAATTGTCCAGATCGCTATGCCTTCAATATGCGTTGCAAGTGTGACCCCTCAGCTCGAACTCGAACCCGACAGAGTGAGTTCGACATCTCCTTGCTGATGATGTGCACGACCCCGGATTGTACGATCCGATCAATGAAGAGCGACTAGTGACATGAAGCTTGCCAGATAGAAGACCAAATCATACCTTGCCCCAATGGACAAATAGGGCCCGCCTGCAGAAGGCAATCTACAGTAGTTGCAAAAGGAGATTTAGTCTGTATATTCTATCTTGTATATTAAATGTTGATGTAATAGATTTACTACATATGTAATTATCATTATAACCTCCTCTCCTCTATAAATATGAGGGAGGAGCCTCTTGTAAAAAAAGGAGATGATATGAGAAAACAGGCAAAAACTCTGTCAAAATAGAAAGAGAGAACCTGAGTATTGTAACTTTGTAAAACACCATCACAATAACACGCTACTGTGGACATAGGGTCCGATGACATCCGGATTTGGCCGAACCATGTTAAATCCTGTGTCTCCTTCTTTGCTCTTCTCTCCATCTTTGTTTACTTTGCTATTTTGCTATGTTTGAATTGGATAAAGGTCAGATATCCGATAAGAATCCTCCCCATTGGCTAAAGTTTGGGCTCTCCGTACAAACCAAATTTCACCATCAACATTTTGGCACAGTCTATGGGATCTCACCTATTTTGGTTTGATTCATTTCCTGCTACAATGGCTAAGGGAAGAGCCACTAGAGCTTCAAATGCACAGCGCCATCCTCCAGATGGCCATGTTTTGATAACGGACTCCTCTACTGCTCCCATTATCAGAGCAGCTACTGGTGTCCCTCCAGCCAGCTCAGTACAACCAGTTCCCCCCGCTAATAGTGTCGATGGACCGCAAACTTGACTTCAGTGTCAAGAGAAACTTGAGCACATGATAGGAGAGCTGGCTAAAACAGTGATGACATTAGTGCAAGCACAAGCCTAGAATGTGCAAGGGTAGGTTGAGACAGCCATACCTAAGGTCGAGCGTTTTAGTGAAGCTAACCAGGAGCAGACTTCGTATCGCTGTCCACACGGTTGGCACAGTGAACAGAACCGCCAAGTCTCTAGCCAAGAATTGGGGGGCTTGGACATTTTGGTGGAAGGTTTCCTTTAAAGAGTAAAGCATTTGGAGGAGTACCTTCAAGCTCGAAATGACTAAAGTCATTTTGGGGCGCAAACCCCATTTTCTAGAGAGATCGTGGAGGAACCCCTCCCGTGCAAGCTCAAAGTCTCAGCCATTCTGTTGTATGACGGAGATAGTGACCCGTACAACCATCTAGACTTATTCAACATCCAGATGGATTTACAAGTTTGCAACCCCTTAGTCAGGTGTCGCGTGTTCCCTACTACTTTAGGTGAAGTCCCTCGAATATGGTTCAAAAACCTTTCAGCTCGTAACATTAACAGTTTTGAGGAGTGCCAGGGAAAGTTCATTGATCAATACCGAGCGCTATGGAAGCAGCTCGTGCCACCGTGCCATCTCGCCACGATCTTCCAGGGTAAATAGGAAACACTGAAAGACTATATCACCCACTTTAGACACGAGGTCAATAATGTTGAGAAGCCCTCAGATGAGGCCATCCTAACTGCCATCTTAGCGGGACTCCGCAGAGATGGAAAACTATTCAAGAGTTTGTACAAATCCCCAGTCAATAACCTGGGTGAGTTTTATGAGCGGGCTATGAAACAAATTAGATGGAATGAGACTTTCTGATGTGTAGTTTATTTACTCCGTAAGTGCACAATGTAGCTGTAATAGAGACCAGCGAATACGGGTCAAATCCCATAGAGATTTTTTTTCAACTACCAGAAGTTTGCAATTTAGGATTGCCTAAATCAAATAGAAATAGCGAAAAGAGAGAAAGATCAAGTATAAAAATGGCAAATAAATCAAAGACTATTAATAAAAGCCTAAGATTATGGTTTCACCTCAACTATGATCTTTAATAATTATTTGATTTCTTTCCTATTATGATTACTTAATTTATTGGGGATAGTTTTGCCTAAATTAATTGATAGCCTCTTTCAAGGTCTAAAAATAGTATTTAACTTAACCAAATTACCTACTTTCA
>JANHAO010022822.1:0-12073 GCA_026873985.1 Saraca asoca
GAACTTCGGCTAACAGGATGTGGGTTTCAGGAATCAATGCCACCCTTGAAGTGTTGTGGAAGATGGTCAAGAGGAAGAGAGGGAAAAAAAGACAGTATTTTTAACATGGTTCGACCAAATTCAGGCAGTACCGGACCCTACGTCCACAGCGGAAGTTTTATTGATAATTTGCAAAAGTTTTTGTTTACAAGATTTGCCTTTCCCCTCCCCCTTCTGCTAACAAAGAAATCCTATTTATAGAAGAAGGAGAGGTTACATGCAATAAATGCTAGTTACAGTTGTGTTACATCAAATAAATGAGAAAAGACACTAAGAAGGCCATATTCCGACAATAGGCTGTGAAGCAGGCTGCCTTAGGCTGACATGTGGGTTCGTAGCCGCCATTATGTCAGGCAGGGTGCCCTGCTGTCTCAAGCGAGAGCTCTACAGGGAAGCCGTTAGGCCTGTCGTAGTGAGGAGGCGAGTGCGAGCGGAACGGTCATTGGGTCAATGCTCGAGCCTATTACCGCTGAGTCGCGCTGTCGTCGGAGCGTGGCCCTTCAGACCCCAGTCGAGTAGTGTGAGTGAGATAGGGTTCGGTGCTCGTTATCATTGTCTGAACTCCTGGGGGTTCTTTACTTGAGCGTGAGGACTGGTCCTCGGTTCCTCGAGGACTCGTCCGCATGAGTCATCCTTGGTTCCTCGGGGACTCATCCGCACGAGGCTATTTTAGTGTACAACAAGTCTTTATTTGTTTTATAAGATTCAAAGTTGATTAAAGCTTACTCAAAAGATCTACATTAGAATTAATTTATAAAGAGAAACTTTTAAAAATTTTCTTACCAAAGGTTTGGAATTCTCTTTGAATCAATTCACCAATCGATTCAACATCTATTTTCAAAATGCTCTGATTTGATTCATCAATCAATTCACAGATGAACTTTCACATAAGCTGAACCAATTTATAAATCAATTAGTTTGTTATGAGTTTGTTACAGTTAGTCATAACTGTCACGAATCAATTCAAGAACCAAAAATTGATTTTTTAAAATGTCAATTATCACACCTATAAAAACCCTAAACCTTATTTGTTTCAAAATAGATTTATAACAGATTTGTAGAGAAACTCTCAGAGCAAAAATATGATCAGGCTATCTCATTGCTTTTCATCAAATAATTTAATCTTGATTTAACTTGCTGAAGGATTTACCTTAAATCATTGAGATATCCATCTCAATCTGAGTATTATATCTCTAACTCATACCTTTACATTATTCTTTTGTTTATCTTTTTAGATTTCTAAGTTTTAAGAATCTAGATACAAAGGAAGAGGTTGATCTTCCATTTGCATCCTTCTAGAATTGTGAGATTGATTATAATTGATAGAAGGAGCACTGAATTCTTAGTAAAATCTTTTAGCTGATGAGGTTGATCATAGTTTTATGACATTAGAGAATTTTTGTATCATAGGTTGCAAGAGCTCGGAGAAAATCTTGTGGTATTGTTTAGCAAGAAGCCTGAAAAGTCTTGTGTAATTTGTAAAAATTGGTAGATAGAAGCCCTATTAAAATCCTATGTATTGAGTAATAAAAGTGATCATACAGTTAAGTATTGATCTAGTGTAATAGATTTGAATTGCGATTTCAATTCATGTCGAACCACTTTAAAAATATTGCGTCTAAAATTTTTCTTTACTACTCTTATCACTTTACTGCATTTTACAATTCTCTTTATAATTTTTGGCTTTTACATAAATTCATCAATTTAGTAATCTGGTTTCTCTAATAATTCAACTAACAAACTAGTTAAATTGCTGATATAATAATTTAATTCAATTCTTTAACTATAATGTCTTCTACTGTGCATATCAAACATTATTTCATACTGCATATAATTGTTATTGAACTATTTGTTAGATTCATTTAAAATCCATAGCAAAACTAAAGAGTATATAACATTTTCCTAAAGGAACATGGGCAAGATCCAAATTAATATCTTATTTTTCACTTCATTTTCTAGGGCACCAACAGTTGGTATAAGAGCTTTGGCTCTTGATACTCCTTTAGTTTGTAGAAAATAATGGATTCTAGCTTTATTTTCTTACCAAAATGTATTTCTATGCATAAACCCCTAAGATTTAATGGTGGACACTACACATACTAGAAACAGAAAATTAGTGATTTCATAGAGGCTACAAACATAGATATATGGGATTTAGTTAAAGAAGGTTATGAACCCCTTATGACATTGATAAATGGAGTTCCACAGTCCAAGCCTAAATAATTGTGGACTGAAGATGAGAAAAAAAAACACATACTTGAATCTAAAGTAAAATGGATAATTTCTAATTCTTTATCACCAAATGAGTATGAAAGGGTCTCTAACTGTGTTACTGCTAAAGAGATTTAGGATACCTTAGAAATTACACACATAGGCACTACACAAGTTAAGGCATCAAAGGTGCATGTTCTAGTATCTCAATATGAAATATTTAAGATGGAGGAAGGTGAGCCAATAAAGGATTTAATTTAAAGGTTTACAGCAATTACTAACCATCTGATGTTGCTTGGCAAAAAGTTTAAGAATGTTGACTTGGTTCATAAGATTTTAAGATTATTAACTGAAGAATTGCAGCCCAAAGTGATAGCTATCAAGGAATCACTAAAGATAGGCATACCAACAATACAAGAACTACTTGGAAACCTAAAAGAATATGAACTAGAACTCAAAAGATACAAGAAAAATAGAGATGACAAAAAGAAGAAGACATTAGCCTTGAAAGCTACAAACAAACTTGATTTAGATGAAGATCAGTTTGAAAATGATGCAGTTGTAGATGAAAAAGAAGAAATGACATTAATCAGTAAGAAGTTATAGAGGATTCTTAAAAATAAAAGGAACAAGGAGAAGAAGTAAGCTGTTGTTCCACCATAAAAAAGAAAGCAGGATATGGGAGAACAAGGAAGAACATCAAACTTAACACCAAGCTACTTTGGATGTAATAAGCCTAGACATATTAAGCTAAACTATCCAGTATATTTGAAGAGACAACTTGATATGAAAGAAAGAATAGAAGACAGACATCAAAGAAAGGGAATTTAGCTTTTTGGGAAGATGGAGATGCTAATTCATCAAAAGAAGAAGAAGAAACAAATGAAGAAGCACACATTTGTATCTTATGGCTAGATTCGATGAAGATGTTGAGGTATTTCAATATCCATCCTTTTCTCACGGCACTTATATTAGTGATTCAAATAATGAAACTGAAAATAATTCTGATGATGCTAATGACTTGTATGTTGAAATGTATGGATTACTTGTCAAAACTAGGAAAAACATAAAACAAGTCAAAGTTGAAAAAGAAAGCTTGCTGAAGGAGTTAAAGCAATTATAAAAGGAAAATAGTGATTTAAATGCTTTAGTTAAGAAATTGAATGGAAGAAAGGCATGTGATTAGTGTGAGTTATACAAATCTGAAATACTTACATTGATAAACTCACTATATGGATTCACTGATAGTAATAAAAGATTCAATGAAATGCTAGAGAATCAGAAATAGTTCCAAAATAGAATTGGTTTAGGATATAAGTATTTTAAATCTAGAAGAAAGTTTGCATATATTATATGTTATTATTGTAATCATAAAGGCCATCACATAAAACATTATCCATACAAGAATGGCATATATATTCTATAACCAAAAGAAAAAGTTAGTATGGTTACCAAAAAATTATCTTGTTGATTTTACTAACAAAATTGGATCCAAGACCAATTAGATACCAGCAAGAAAAGTTTAGATTTTATTTTGTAGGTCTGTATGAGAGAAATGGCAGCAACAGTTGATTTTTGAATAGAAGTTGCACTCACACAAGTACAAGAATATTATGTCCCCTAGAGTTATCAATAATTTTTTTTTTATCTTTGCATGTTACATGTTTGATTTGATTTGTGCTTTGCAATTACTAACTTAGGCATTGGAGATACCCTTGAGTTTGTTTTGTAGGTACATGGAGAGAAACTTGAGTTTTCAATGGATGTAAGGAGATCATTGGATGTTTGAGTGATTAATAAAAACATTTAGATAACAAAAATTTAGGAAAACTAAATTCAAGACTTCCTTAATTCCATAATCGATTCGAATTTATCCAGAATTTTCTTGAATTTTTGAATCAATTTAGCAGTTGATTCACTTCTAAAAAAAATACATATAATGAATTGATTCTAGAATCGATTCAATGAATTTTTCAAAGTTTTGGGAAGACTTAAAATTACTAAAAATTTTCAAAAAACTTGGATGAATTGATTCCAGAATCAATTCTCATAAGGATCCAAAAATGATTCATATTAGAATTGATTCATACTTAATTATTTTGTTCTCTGAATCAATTTATGAATTGATTCAAAGTGCTATACTATATATACTAAATTGATTTTTGAATTCATTTGTATGGTAGCACTCAACAGAAAATTGAAACTTTCTTAACTCTCCTAACTCGATCTTAATCTTTACTTAATTTTTTTGTAAAATTCTTTCATAGAACACTTAGATACACTCATTTAAACTCTTTTAATTGTTTGATTTCAAAAAATCTCCCTAAAATAAAAAACGCCCAAATTTCTCCTAAAACCCTAACCTTCAACTCCAAAAATTTTTCTAGAAATTTTTAAAAATCGAAACATAGCCAAAGAATCAAGCTACTAGCCAAAAGAAAAGAAAAATCTCAAGCCCAAAAATCAACCCTAGTCAAAGAAGAATTATTCTTTAGGTCATCCAATGAGTATGCATCTTACCTTCAACAGGTTAATAGGAAAATAAAACCATTAAGATGTTTTAGTGAGCAACTATTGCAGGCTACACATTTACCTTGCCTATTAGCTAAATATAAGTTAGATAAATTTTTGACTTTTAAGGAAAATGCATATCCTAAATTAGTAAAAATGTATTATGCTAATTTAGTTGATGCAGATGGAAAATTATCTTTCTATGTGATGCATAAACATATAGTTACGAATTCTGAATTTTTTGTAAATGAATTTGGCATGGATGATAATCAGCTAAAGCTTACTGTAGGACATTTTACAAGGAACTAGCCATTAGGATGTATTTTCCTTATTCCATTCTAAAAAAGAGAAGTGGGAAATTACTCATCACTAGCTTGTCTCCTGAAGACAAAATCCTGCACTATGTTTTGTGCAAAGTGATTATGCCAAGAATCACAAATTTTACTCAAATAATGGAGGATGAACTCTTTTTAATGTGGGTTGTTAAGAATCAGTTTGATTTTAATATGCCCTACTATATTTTGAAACACATGGCTGAATGTTTTAAAAGAACAGACATCAACTACCTCCTTTATGGCATGATCCTTACACTTATCTTTGCCAAATTCAAAATAAATTTTTTTGATGAAATTCATGTTTTATAACTAAATCCAACTATAATGATTAGTGCTACACATTTTCATAAGATGGGATTTTATGAAAATGATCAAGGGAAATGGATTAAGAAAAAGTCACCAAACTCTTAAAATACCGGAGGATCCACAAGCTCCACAACTAGATTATCCTCTGAAGTAGAAAATAAAATAGTTAAGGTGATTGAAAGGATGCACAAGCATATGACTGAATAAATAAACAAAGTAGTAGACAATCAAGAAAACTGGCTTGAGCTAATGGAAGATAGGATGTCTTACACTAAAGATAAACATAGAAAAAGTTTCTTTGAAATTAATGAAAGGCTCATATCACTTAAAACTCAAGTTCAAGAGATTACACAACGAATGCAGCAACAAGATGAAGAAGCTAAACTTCAAAGAATGGAAGATCAAGATCCACCTGTTGAGTAGTCTTTTAACTTGCTGATTGTTATCTACTGATTTATTGTTATCCCTTAGTCCCTTGCCCTTGCTCATTATCTTATTTTGATTTTGATCAATACTATATTTGGATAATCAGATATTCATTTTGGATGGTAGATTTTAATATGATATTCAGTACTTTGATTAATCATTTGCTATGATTAACTGATTATTTTGAATACTGATTTTAACTTTGATATATTGTCTGACATATGTCTCTAGTATATATGGAGATGTTCTAATCTAAATTCTTTTAACTCTAATCTTTTTGGTACAATTTTCTTTTTTAAAAAAGGATGTATTATTGCCTTTTTGATAATGCAAAATGGGGAGAATTAAAGGATTTTAGATAAGAAAAATAGGGGAGATATAAATGAAAAAGTGATATACGAAAATAAGTTATTTTGAAAGGGGGAGAACAAAACAATTTTTTTAATCAAGTTTTATTTGCTTTTATTAAACTTTAATCCTAAATATTTTTATGCTTATTTAAAATTATTTGTCATCATAAAAAAGAGGGAGATTACTAGCCTAGGTTACCCTAGCTACACCTTTTCTTCAGTTTTGATGATTAAAAATTAATTTTAGTTAATTTCATAAACTAACTTCATGTTTAGGTCTTTATTTATTTTGCAGAATTCAATGTTGATTAAAGGTTACTCAAAGGATCTACATTATTATTAAGTTTTTTTTATTTCATAGGATTTTTTATGAGTAAGTCCTAAAACAAGTTAATCCAATTATGTTTTATAAAATAACTTGATTTGAGATAGCAATAATCATTCGTAAATGAGTATTTGATAAAAAGATTTTCAAATAAACTCTTCATATGTTCTTTCACAAGTAAAAATTTTATAAAACTATTTTTGACTACTTAAATCGATTTGCCAATTGATTCATGTAGAAAAATTTGTGAAATCAACTAGAATCGATTCACCAAATATATGAAGAAAGGCTTTTAAAAATTTTCCTACTGAAAGTTAGGAATTCTCTTTGAATCAATTCACCAATTGATTCAACATCTATTTCAAAACACTTTGATTTGATTCATCAATCGATTTGTTGATGAATTTTCACATTAGTTGAATCAATTCATAAATCAATTAGTCTGTTATGAGTTTATTATAGTTAGTTATAACTGTCATGAATTGATTCAAGAACAAAAAATCAATTTTTTAAAATGTCAGTTATCACAACCATAAAACCCCAAATCTCATTTATTTCACAATCAATTCAAAACAATTCAAAATAGATTTACAATAGATTTGCAGAGAAACTCTCAAAGCAAAAACATGATCTAGCTATCTCATTACTTTTCATCAAATAATTTCATCTTGATTTAACTTGCTAAAAGATTTACCTTAGATCATTCAGATATACATCTCAATCTAAGTATTGTGTCTCTAACTTATACCTTTACATTGTTCTTTTGTTTATCTTTTTAGATTTCTAAGTTTTAAGAATCCGGATACAAAGGAAGAGGTTAATATTCCCTTTGCATCCTTCAAGAATTGTGAGGTTGATTACAATAGGTAGAAGAAGCATTGAATTCTTGGTAGAATCTTCTAGTTGATGAGGTTGATAATATCTTTAGGAGGTTAGAAAATTTTTGTATCATAGATTGCAAGAGCCTGGAGAAAATTTTGTGGTATAGGTTAGCAAGAAGCCTCAAAAGTCTTATATAATTTGTAAAAATTGGTTAATAGGAGCCTTGTTAAAATCTTATGTATTGAGTAACAAAAGTGATCATACAATTGAGTATTAATCCAGTGGAGTAAACTTGAATTGTAATTTCAATTTAAGTTAAACTACTTTAAAAATACTATGTCTCAAATTTTTCTTTATTGCTCTTATCACTTTACTAATTTTACAATTCTATTTATAATTTTTGGCTTTTGTATAAATTCATCAATTTAGTAATCTAGTTTCTCTAATAATTCAACTAACAAATTAGTTAAATTGTTGATATCATAATCAAATTCAATTCTTTGATTATAAAGTCTTCTGCTATGCATATCAAACATTATTTCATACTACATATAATTGTTATTGAATTGTTTGTTAGATTCATTTAAAATCCATAGTAAAACTAAAGAGTATATAACATTTTTCTAAAAGAATAAGGGTAAGATCCCAATTAATATCTTATCTTTCACTTCATTTTTGGGGACCAACAATGCCTTCTTACCTTTGCCTTTAGCATTACATTTTCTTGAGTTTTTTTAAAGTTGCCTTAGATGCTTGTGTGGAGGTGTATGGTTGCTTAGAGGTGGTCTTTAGTTAAGATGCTTTGTTCCCTTTAATTGGAATTTCTTTTCCAGCCCTTGTCCTTCCCTTGAAACTTTTGATATTGTGACCATACTAACCACAAGTTTTGCATTTGTATGTTATATGTTGTCTTGGCAATTTGTGGGAATTTTTTGCTTGCTTATCAGCATCCTTTACCCTTTTTTTCTTTGGCCTCTAAGGATGCTTTTTGAGTAAAGGTGGTTGAATTGCTTCTTGCTAACTTTTTGGCCATAATTTTGGTCAATTGATTGGATATATAATGTGTTGGTAGCAAGCTATGTAAGTTTCCTTACCATAAGTTAACAAAAATTTGGTTAGCAATATAATTCATAGTGTAAATAAGAAAATAATGTGTGAATTTTGTTACATGTGATACTTGTCCACATAATACTTTGGTTTATGGTTGCACCAAGCTGTGGCTATAATAAAGTGGCAGCATGGAATGCCAGTGAGGCCCTATAACTTATAAGAGTAGGTTTTCTCCAACAGGTTCACCACATCTCTGTTAATTTTTTTCTCCACTTCAAAGAGTGTACTTTGCTAATCTCCAAGCCATATTGGAGTCTAATGGTTGATTGTAAGTTTTTTTTTTCCTACAATATCTTGTATTTGAAGACATAATTGACCTTTTTCTCATCACTCTTTCTCCATTTGTAACAATTCTATTCATTAAATATATTTTGATTTCCTCCACTATATTAATAATTGGCTTGTCCCTGTATTCTAAGATGGCTTTGTTAAAAGCCTCACACATATTATTTACTTATAAATGACATTTGGTATGTGTGGAGTATACAAACCTAGTCTATTGATATGGTTCCAAATCCATAAGATGCTTCCATGCTTTTTCATTTTGGCCCTTTAGATCATCTATAATTGCTTCAAATTCTATAATTGTGGTTGCCCTTGTTGTATCCCACTTTTTGTTCTTCAACTCATCTTTAGGAAACTTTTTCTTAAAATTTGCACACAAATGTTTCACACAAAAACTATGCTAAATTCCTTTACCCTGAGTTAGTATAACTTGTTCTAGACTCTACAAGTAAATATTGCAATTAGTAAGAATTAAGTGATCAAATGGAGTAATTAATATGATTAACATGAAAATGGACCATACCTTTTATTAATATGATATAAAAGACCAATTATAGTCTACCATGCAACCAATGTTAACTAGAAGCCTATTTAGAAACCACCTTCATGAGTTTTTCACTTCAGCTTCAACAATAGCAATTGGAAACATTTGGTTATTTCCATCCTTCCCAACAATTGTAAGCAATTGACCCCTATGAAGGCCTTTAAGGAAACACTTGTCAAGCCCAATCAATGGCCTGCAACATTCAACAAATGCCTTGCTACACCTTTAAAATCATATATTCATCTTACAAAATGTTGGACACAATCCTGGAGAAGGTTTCAGGACACTAATAACAACAAAATGGCCTTTATTGCTCTTAACTAGCTCTTTAGCATAACTTCAAAGTTTACTATATTAATCTTTTATAATTCCTTCCAACATATTCATTGCCTTTCTCTTAGCCTTGTAGGTTTGGCTCTTAGTCAAATGCACACCCTAATCTTTCTTTGCATCACTTTGGAGTGTCTCGTAACTCAATTCTAAATTTTCTCTTATCTTGTTTGCCCATATTTTTCCTAGAGTATTAGTCTTGACTTAAGGGTTCTTAAATTGTTTAGAACATGTATAACTGTCCTTTAAGATGCTCACTTGCCAAACATCCCTATGTGTGTCTAGGCTGATTCTTAAGTAGTATGGGCACTCTTCTCTGCACCATACAACGAGCCTCCTTTTATCATTTTTGTCAATCCAGATGGATTTCTGTTGAAATATTTCATAGTAGTGCACAACTTCCTTTGCCAATTCCTTAGTACTAAAATCCATCGCTAGTGTAAAATTTACTTGCTTCCTAATATATGGCATTTTTAACCTAGGAAATTTCTTGTATTTTGGCTTCTTTCTTCTCTAATCTCCTTTTTTAGTATCAATTTGGTTTTCGTCTTCTTCTGAGATATCAGGAGTCATATGCTCATCAAAGCTCCTATATTTATCTTTCCATACTACATGATTTCCTTCAACAACTTCTTAGTCATCTGTTGTAGCTTGATTTGCATCCTTTATCTTAGCACTGGTTTCACTATATTCAATTCCTCATTGCAAGTTCTCATCATAGTCACTATCTACCATATCTGAGACACTTTCAACCTCCATATCACTTGCATCTTTATTTACCACATCTTCTATCTTAACTTTACCTTCTAGTTCACCAGTTATTATTTCATAATTAACACCAATTTCTATGTCATCTCCTTTATTACTTCCTGCTGCCACATTTCGATCATCCCTTTCATTTGCACCATTTTTACCTCATTGGTTTACATTTCCCCTAACTGTACCTGCTCTTTGACATTTCCATCACCTTTTCCAACTGCACCACTTTTACCTCCCTAGTTTATATTTCCCTTAGTTGTACCTACTCCCATATTTCCATCACCCTCTCTATCTACACCACTTTTACCTCCCTGGTTTACATTTCCCCAGAGCTACTAGCTCCCACATGCACCTGCCCATTAGTTTTAACTTCTTTATTTTCATTTTCCCTAGATGTACTAGCTCCTACATTCACCGTTACCCTTGTTGCACCTCCATCAGTAACAAATCCTTCCTAGTTCTCACTTTCCTTTGGTTCAACCAAAATAGAATTGATAGGTGGGATGTTTCCACCTAAAAATTCTGGCTCATCTACTATATGTTCTACAAATAACTCCACATAGGCATGACCCTTAACATCATTTACTAATTCTATCATGTCCGCATCCTTAATTAAAGGCCTTAGTCCTTCATCCAATGTCTTACTAGGTACCATCCACCATAAAGACTTGAAATTGATGTATCTTAGAGATTTAACTATATGTCCCACCCCAATGCATGAAATTAGGTCAGGGTCCAAGTTTTAAAACTTTTAAATCTACCCCCAAATATTTTATTGTCGCTTGCTTCACAAATTGATAGCTTACAAATTAACATAATAATATTAACATCCCAAAAAAATTTAAAAATTGCTAAATTGTCATTCAAAGCATAAATTAGTCAGCAAATTTGGCACAGGGAAACAAAAGATTCCAACATATATGCACAAAGCATAAAAAAGGGGAGGGGACCATGTAATGTCCCAAAATCTCTAATGAGTAATATCCATAATATTAGTATGAACTATACATGTTCTTTTTAATAAAGTTACCTTAATTTTCAAATATTGAAGGGATTATTTGATTTAATTTGTGATAAAATGAAAATCTTATTTTTTAAGGTCTATTAAATGGATTTAAAAAAAATAAGTGGTAGTATTTTTGGAGTGTTTCCATATTTTTAAGATTTATTCAGTGATATGTAAATGAAATAGTGGTTTACAAAAAAGTGTTTTGAATAATAAATTATCCTATATTGATAGTTGTTCATATGTTCTATTTAAAATACTACATAAAGGATAACAAGATTTGTAACTTGAGTTTTATTAAAGTATATTTTAGTTTTAATAAGACAAAAAGAAATTATATATATTCATTGTGATTTATAGAGTTAAGTTTAGATTTAATTAAAGACATCTTCAAGTGATTTTTTACTTATAGAGTAATTGTAGTTATTGTAATATTTGGTGCTATGGAAGCATTATTTTTTTTTGTTTTCTTCTTTTTCTTTCCGAATCCTACTACCTTTTTTCTTTCTTTTTCCTCATTTTCTTAGGTGAGTAGCTCATGAATTGAGACCGGAGCAGATGCAATAGTGTAAGTCTAAGATAGGTGCCTTAGAGCCAATTAGGATTGAGCTCTATTGTATCAATGACTATACTCTCTGTATTGATTTGATAATATGTAAAGGTTGTTTATTCATCTTACATTGCATTTCTTATTTATTGCATATTAAGATGATG
>JANHAO010022823.1:0-12071 GCA_026873985.1 Saraca asoca
ATGATTTTCATCAATTGAATGAGCCTTAAGTGACCAAGGATTCATTAATCTCAAGTTGATTAGTTCCTTTGGCTGGTTGCATTATATTTGTTATTGTTTTTATTTCTATTTTGTTAGTGTAGTTGTAGGTTTAATTTCTACCAACCCCCCCTCCAGTTTAGCTCCTAATATCATTGATAACATTATCCTAAAATAGTCCTTGGGTTCGACCTGGGTTGCCTATGCTACAAATTAGTTTAAGTAGCTCTAGTTTATAAATTTCTAATTTGATCCGCCTCGACACGCGCGATCAATGACATATCAAGTATCTATTAAAAAAGATATAACATGATGTGTATATTGCGTCCACCCAAAAATATTTTAGAATATCATTTTCTCAAAGCATAATTCTAACTATATTAATTAAAAAGTTTGATTCTTCTTTCCCATTACTCTATTTTGCTAAGGAGTTTTAGGACAAGAAAAGTTATAATCACTTACCCCATTTTTCCTTCACAACTATGATCATTTCTAATACTTGATTTGAACACACTTTTTTCAATTTGAATCTTTTTGAAAAACTTTTCAAGTTCATAAAATGTATGATCTTTATTAGTAAGAAAGAGTACCCAAGTATCTCCCAAAGCTTAGACATTTTGTAGGACCAAAACATATGTAATAACTATAAGGGTCTAAAAGTGGAAAAAACATTTTTAGATTGAGAAAATGATTTTAATTGTTTCCTTTGTTAACAAGCATCACAAATATAATTTTACTCAAAATTGATTTTTGGAAGGCTACAAACTAAATTATTTTTGTAAAGATTTGAAATAAGCCACATATTTGCATGCTTAAACCTTCTAAACCATAATCAACTTTGATTATTTGTAGAAACAAAATATTTTGTTTCCTTTGGAGGAATATCCTTTAAAGAAATTACATAAATATTATCTTTTCTTTAGCCTACAAATAGGATTTTGTGATTGATGATGCTTTACACATAAGAATAAGAGGATTCAAATACAACTTTATACCTTTTGTCACAAAGTTGACTAATGCTTAAGAGGTTATGTTTGAATCCTTCAACCATTCTAATATTATTGATATGAGATAAAGAATTTATACTAATTTTACTAATACTGATGATTTTGCATCTAGCATCATCACAAAAAACTATTTTGCCTCATTCAATTGGTTTGAGAAAGATAAACTTGCTGGAATCTCCCATCATGTGTTTTGAACAACCACTATCAAGTAATCAATAGTTCTTTTTGACACTTGATTTAAGGTTAACCTACAAAAAGCAAGTTATCTATTTTTAGGTACCTAAATCATTTTAGATCATTTTGGGTTAGTCTAATACTTTTTTCGATATTGACCTCTTAACACCTAAGTGTATGCATTTATATCATAAGATTTTTTTTTAGAAGCACAAGATTGTGATGCATGTCCATTTTTCCCATAATAGTTATATGTTATGTGAGAAGTAAATAAGTTACTAGCTTTCACAAATAATTCTTGCAATATTTTATACTAGTTCCTTCAATATAGCCAATTCCCCTTTATCAAAAGACCATTTTTGTCGTCTTAAAAATTCTTTTTACTTTTTACAAAATGAGCAAGATCACTTTCTAAAAATTTGGTTTTTCTTTTTAACCAATTATTTTTACTTTTCAATTTTTTTGAAAAATTATTTTTCTTTTGTTGTAGGTATTTTTGGAATTACATAAATGGGCTGGTAAAAGCCTAATAGATATACTCAGCTAACAAGGGCCCAGCTAATCCAGGATTGAAGTCATTAGACTAAGATATTAGGTTACTAAATTCAAGCTAAGATCACTGGTCAACACGGGTCAAAGTAGCCACCTTAGGTCGTTGAGAACAAGGCTTGGCTCACAGATTAGAGCACACATCCATAACCAATAGTTTAAGGAAATCCATTTAGTTTCCTACTTTAATGGGAGTCTGTTATAGCAATAAACCTTTATCTATTTTGTAATCTTGATCAAGTTATGATACTTATTGTTGTAGATTTACATTCAAACTATAACCCCTCCAACCATTATAAAAGGGGATGAAATCATTGTACATAACACAATCAATCATCAGATACAATACACTCAGCAAAGAGTAATAAAAGCTATAGTCATAGGGGTCAAGCTGACTTTAGCTTAACCACATTAAAAACTTCTGATGTCTCCTTGTTCTTCCTTTCTCTCTCTCTCTCTCTCTCTCTGTCTCTCCCTTTTCATATTCAATCTATAGTTTAGGGTTCTAAACTTGGGTTGATTGGATTTGACCGTTAACATTTTGGCACTAGAGGAAGGGCCTTAAACTACATTCCTTTTGATTTTTTTTATGGCTAGAGGAAGAACCACTAGGAATTCAGATGTTGCAGTGGGCTAACCAGATGGTCATATGGAACAACAGAGTGATCCAGTCCTTCTCACGGTAAGCACTTCTGTTATCCCCACCATAGGTATTGCCACCGACATGCCCTCAACGACCTTACACTAACTTAATATTATTGATGGAATACAAGCATGACATTAGCGTCGTGATGCACTAAAAAAATAGTAGGAGAGTTGGCTAAAGTGCTTAGGGCATTGACTTAGGCACAAGTCCAGTGCTTACAAGAGTAGGTTGTAGGCACAGTGCAGAAAGAAGCTTTCTAATAAACACAGGAAGGAGCTCAAGAAGAGAGACTAACCAAATAAGTACTTCAACACACCCATTCAACTCACTTTACTAACTCACAGTCAGGGTCAAAGGTCCATCAAGCTCGTGAAGAGAATGAAAGAGATCATTAGTGACGTAGGGGTTCTCATTGAGTTAAAGGCTTAAATAGGACTAATTAGAAGCATTTCTTAGATTAAAGCTCACTGGGTCACGAGCAGAAGAAGCATAGGACCTCAAATCGACACTCCCACGACAAAAAGAGGAGCCGACCATCTTTTAGCCATCAGCATGAGGCTTAAGATGATATGGTAGAGAAGCTATTTCAAAGGGTAAAATAGTTGGAACAATGCCCTCGGGCTCAGGACCACTGAGATCATTACAAAGAGAGAACACCATTCACTAGGGAGATTGAGAAAAAGCCTTTCCCTTATAGGTTCAAATTTCCCACTATCTCACTATACAATGGGGATAACGACCCATATGACCACTTGGATACATTCAATGTACAAATGGATTTTCAAACGACCAATCCTTTGGTCAAGTGTCGTGTCTTCCCTGCCACTCTAGGAGAACATGGTTTAGGAATCTCAAAACTCACAACATTGATGGTTGGGAAGAATGCTAGAGGAAATTCATCAATCAATATAGGATACTGAGAAGGCAGTTCACACCACCTTGCCACCTTGTGATAATCTTTCAATGAAAGAATGAATCACTAAAAGGATACATTAGCCAGTTTAGACATGAGATCAGTAACATAGACAATCCCTCAGATGAGAACATCTTAACAACAATCTCAGTAGGACTTCACAAAGATAGGAAGTTACATGGGAGCATATACAAGTCTTTGATAAGGGACCTGGGTGAATCTATGAATGAGCTATCAAAGAAATCAGGTAGAAGGAAATCTTTGGCCTTAAAAGGTCTAAGGACGAAGCTAATAGCTCCAACTAGGATAAAAAGAGGAATAATACTTGAAATAGCAAGGAGAGTCAAGATGATGACCTCAAAAATCAGGTTGCAAAGAAGGCTAAAAAAGAACAATATCAGCATAAAGGTCATCATGATAGCTATAGTATCTTATCAGATACTCAAGAAAGGATCTTTGTGACGAAGAGGGATGGGGAGGATTTTAGGAAGCCCAAACCCATAAGGACTCCTAACCAATCTAGAAACAAGAATAAGTATTGTGCTTATTATGATGAAATCGAGCACAACACTTCGAAATACAGGGCACTCAAGGATGCAATTGAGGACCTAATCAAGAGAGGTCGTTTAAGGGATTATGTGGTGTAACTTACAGAATAATGACCAATACAGTAGCAACGAGAACAAACTCTTGAGCAGGAGGAGGCACCCTCGATAAGAACTATATCTAGCATTCACGATAGGCCTAACATTATAGGCATCTTAAACAGGTCGTATGAATGCTACATGTGAGAAGCAAATCATGTCCTGCTTATAGGGCACTGCGAATTCGAGGGTCCTACCAAGAAAGTAAGGATGACCTCAGATAGCATCACCTTCATAGATGAAGATGCACGAGGGATACATTCTCCCCATAATGATACATTGGTTATCCGAGCCAGAATTGGTAACACTGAGGAATAAAGAATTATGATCGATATAGGCAGCTCGGTGAATATCATGTATAAAGGGTGTTTTGAACAGATGGGACTAAGCTCAAATCAACTAAAGCCTTCCCCAGAGCCTTTTTATGGCTTTACAAGAGATGCAATACTACCAATGGGGTAGATTAGGCTTCCCATTACTCTTGAAGACTTGGGTTGCTAGGCAACCATCTTGGCAGACTTTCTAATCATTAATTGTCTCTCAACATATAATGTGGTGCTAGGGTGACCTACGATCAATGACCTGGACATGGTCACATCTATCAAGACACTCACCATTAGATTTTCGACCACTAATGGAATTGGATGTGTGTGAGATGATCAACACACAGCTCGATGCTATTATAAAGATGAAGTCAAGTTAGGGATAAGAGGGAAGAAGGTTAACATGATTTCTGGTGGAGAGCCACGAGATATTGAACATCTCTGCACATATGATCAACGAATTTGAATATTGCTTATCTAGTCTTACAACATTGTTCTGAAATTGATAAAACTGTCGATGTTTTTAAGTTTTTATGACTATTTACTAATTTCTAGATGAATTTTCAACAGAATACTATACCAAAAGTGAGCTATCGCCTTTCTAATCTAGAAGTGAACACTCGCCCTTCTAATCGGAAAGGGGCATTCAACTTGACGTACTTAAAAAAAACTCGACATTGCATTCAACCTATTATTTGGTATCGCATGCGACCTACTACTTGATACTGTATGTGACCTACTATTTAGTACTACATACGACCTACTACTGGCACCATACGTAACCAACTAATTGGCATCACATATGACCTACTACTTGGCACCATTTGTGACCTACTATTTAACACCATATGTGACCTAGTACTTAGCACCACATGCAACTAACTATTGGACACCGCATATGACTAACTACTTGGCATCGTATGCGACTAACTATTTGACACTGCATACAACCTACTACTTGGCACCGCATGCGACTTGCTACTTGGTACCATATGTGACCAACTATTTGGTATCGCATATGACCTACTACTTGGCACCATATTCAACACGGCATACAACTTACTATTTGACATTGCATGTAACCTACTATTCATTACTGCATATGACTTACTATTTGGCATCACATGTAACCTATTATTTGACACTGCATACAACCTACTACTTGGCACTGTATGTGACCAACTATTCTGCACCACATACGACCTACTACTTGGCACCACATGCGACCTACTATTTGATACCGCATGCAACCTACTACTTGGCACCATATGCGACTAACTATTCGGCACCACATACAACCTATTACTTGGCATTGCATGTAACCTATTATTTGGCACTGTATAGGACTTACTACTTGGCATTGTATGCGACCAACTATTCAGCATTGCATGTGACCTATTATTTAGCACCATATACGACCTACTACTTGGCACTACATGCAACGTATTATTCAACACCGTAGCAACCTACTACTTGGCATCGTATGCTACCTACTATTCAGTACCGCATACGACCTACTACTCGATACCACGTGCAACCTACTATTTGGCACTGTATTCATGTGACTTACTTAGACATGCATCTTAACAATGACAAAGTTATTAGTTTGTTAAAAGAGGTTGATTGACCTATTGGACATCCATTTTAATTAATATTCATTAAGTCATGGTTTGTAAGAATTCATTCATGGCCTACACACAACCTATCGAACATACGACTATGGAAACTTGGGTGAATAAAAGAATAGAGTACAAATATTATGAAAAAATTCATTAAAGACTCCTCTCAATTAGGAGAATTTACGTCTGAAAGTTCAAAAATTCCATTTAAAGAATGCCACAAACTATAACCTACAAGGAAGTTTGGCCCTTAGAAGCTATGCTCAGGGCAGAAGGGTCCATATTTAGGGCAAGCAGGTCGTCCGTCATCTAATCACCAGTAGTTTCCATGACTTGCAAGCCACTCTTTTTTCAAATCAGGTCTTGAGCCGAAGAAACTCCACTTGCTAACTGCAAACTCCTATCGAGAGAAGCTACCCTCGCGTCCTTTTGCCAAAGTAACTTCATCCCTAGCCAACTCATATTTCCTTTTGGCAGCCTCAGCTCATTACACTATCACATCCAGTTCACCCTTTACTTTTGTCGACTCATTAATCACTTTATTGAGGCTGGATGTGATAGCCTCACAGTCTTCCACCTTATGAGATAAAGCTTCCTTGGCCTTTTCCTTAGCGACTTTGGTATCTCTAGCTCGTTCCCTCAGTTTTAGCATATCAGTAGTCATGGTCACTAGGACACTCCCAAGCTTTTTCTTCCCCTCATCCCAAGCTTGAAGTGTTTTCTTCAGCTTTATTATTGCCAGCAAGCCCTGCAAAATCAAATAATCAAGTCAGAATTATAAAGAGGTAAGAGAACTAAGTTAAAAAGACTTTATTTACTAGCAAAACATGATGAGCTGCATAGCTCATCAATCCTTCCCCTGAGGATTCATCCAACTCCAAGATTTTATCTCTATTGTGGGGCCCCAGGATCAACTTAACATTTTCCCAAAGGAAGTCGAAGTACTCCCCCATCTTTGGACCAAAACCAGTAGGTCACTCATTGATCTCAACCTCAGGTACCACCTCTTCTACAATGATAACACCCTTTTCCCCTTATTTACTCTTTGTTTTTTAGAAAGGGGAATAGATAGGGATGTGATCTCCTCGACCGTCTCGACCACCTTAGGATGTGAGGTGGGAGTCAGCATTTGTGGGGATGCTACTGCTATGGGTAGAGAAGATTGACTTGTAATAGCAGGAGCCAATAAAGTCACAGTAGTAGTAGACCGAGCAAAATAAGAAATTCGTGACATTTAGAGGTTGAGTCTTAATATGTCTTCATATTCTTCAAGATTTGCTAAACCAACCTCCCTAGTTTGGTGAGCTTCGATATCTCTGGTAAGCTCGATGTTTAAAGTTGGAGCAAGCTTATGCGAATGCAGGAGATCCTCATCAAATTTGAGTTATTCTTTAGATTGTCTACAATAACGAATTGGCCCAGCACTTCAACCTCATCAGCATCTAACATTGGTTTCTCCTTGTCGGCTCTATCTGCAAAATGAAATAGAAAGTCAAGACCAGAGGATAAAACATAAGTTTATGCAAGCTCACACGTCCTCAACTCACTTACTAGGAGTAAGGACGAAAACAAAATTATGAAGATGACACAAAGAAGGGCATGAAATGTAAAACCATTGGGATTTATAGTTCCCTACATTGGACTTGTCCTTAGCATCACCTTGTGGCAAGATCCTCTTGAACTCAGTCTGACGAGCTATTAGGTAGTAAATCCTATTATTCTAACCTATGCTCTTGACACTAAATAGATAGCAAAAACCTTAACTAAAGAATGAGAGGGATTATTCCTAAAGTATAAGAGGGTGAGGGAGGTGAGTTGAGAATACAAATTCAACGTGAGTTGAAAGAGGGAGAGTTTTAGTTTGTTCAATAACTTTATAAGATAAGGACGGACCAGGAACCTATGCCTAGTAGCAAGATGGTGGGAGCTAATAGTAACAAAACTTGGAGGGGGTAAGCCACATGGTTGTCAAGGGAAGATGCCATAACGCGGCAGCCTTGGGAAAACGATATGTTTCAATTATACCCCTAAGCTTATCGAGCTTAATGATTGAAGGGTGGTGCTTGAACACTGAGTGGTCTGGGGACCTCTCACTTTCAGCGATCTGTTGACCCTTAGTAAGATTAGAATGAGCAACAAACTTCTCAATGACCTTACCGCCAAAGGTCATTTCATTTATGAAACACATTAGCTCCCTACTTCGGGCTAAAGAGTCAAAATCATCGACATTCCCCACCTGGTAACCTTGACATATGTAACCTACTCTTTACATGGAAGAAGGAATGATCAAGTCATTAAAAGTAGACCATACCTAGAAGCTAAAGCTAACAGGGAATACCCTATACAGCAGGCCATACACACCATATAAAACCCAGACCATTGAAAACATGAGGGGCTCAACTAATAAACCTATCAGGTTGCTAAAACTAAGGAGACAAAAAAATCATAAACTCGATAATCTACTACCTGAAGACCTACAAGCATTTTATCAGGAAGATGACACTTCATCTTTACAAATAATGACAAACACACAAATAAATATACTACAGAACTAATCAGCAGGAAAAAATTTCCTAATGACTAATAAGCACACATTACTAAACCAAGCCACTAGATATCAAAAACCCACAAAGCAAAACATTCATAAAAAGTAGAAGCTTAGAACCAAAATTGTGTTTAGAAAACTTATTGAATCAACAGAAAGAGATGGATTAAAAAAAGAGAATCCAGAAGAGAGTACAACAAGCATGGATGATCTCTAGTAAACTGAACCCAAAGGTTACTATTGCAAACTTGGTGAAGCAAAAAGGATGAAGAATGGTGGTGACCAGATGAGAGCTTGAAAAGCAAGCAAGAAATCAAAGCGCAGGTTTTAAAAAAAAAAAAAACAACAAATGAGAGGGAAAGAAGGGTTTTCCTCATCATATATAACTTGATCAGTCTTACTGTTAGATCAGGAGATTAATCAACTGCCTTTAATCTAATCGTCCAGTAAAAAGTGAGGCCCTGTTACTGCCGCACTGATGGTTATGAAAAAAATGCATGCATTGAATGCGAAAAAAATGGCATGGGCAATTGCAGACAAAATGAAAAGACAAGAGTCTAAACAATGGCATAATAGATCATAATTGATAGTTTTTACCAATGAACTACAACTCCCAGTCCATAAATCACATTGAGAGCTAGGGGCTAATGTTGTGGGTATTTTTGGAATCATATAAATAAGCTGGTAAAAGCCCAATGAATGGACTCAGTTAATAAGGGCTTAGCTAATCCAGGATTGAGGTCATTGGATCAAGACATTAGGTTGCTAAATACGAGCTAAGGTCACTAGTCAACATGGGTCAAAGCAGCCACCTCAGGTTGTTGAGAACAAGGCTTAGCTCACAGATCAAAGCACGTATCCACAACCAACAATACAAGGAAATCTATTTAGTTTCCTACTTTAATGGGAGTCTATTATGGCCATCAACCCCTATTTATTATGTAATCCTAATTAAGTCATGATACTTATCGTTGTAGATTTATATTCAAACTGTAACCCTCCCACTTATTATAAAAGGGGATGAAATCATTATACATGACACAATCAATCATCAAATACAATATATTTAGCAAAGAGTAATAAAAGCCATGGACGTAGAGGTCAAATTGACTTTAGCCGAACCATGTTAAAAACTTCTAACGTCTCCCTATTTTTCCTCTCTCTCTCTCTCTCTCTCTCTCTCTCTCTCTCTCTTTTCACATTCAATCTATAGTTTGGAGTTTTAAACTTAGGTTAACTGGATTCGATCATCAACATCTTTAAGGTGACATTTTTTTTTTCTAAAACTTCTTTTTCCTTTTCTAAAAAAGCAAGTTACTTTGTTAAAACTTTATTTCTGGTTTTGAAAAGAACTTACCTTTTCCTCTAAAAGTTATTTCTCTTTTTCTAAAGAAATGATTTTATTTGAAAAGTCATTATTTTTAATTTCTAAATCATTTTGAAAATCACTTGCTTTTTTCAAAAACTAGTTTTTTGAAAACAACTTTTGTTTTTTAAATCTTCAACTTCATCAGATAAAATTTGTTTTTCCTTTTTCAAAAAAGTATTTTCATAAAAAACATTTAAATTAATTTTCATAAACCTCTGGGAATCAAATAAAAATCTATAAAAAGATTTTTGTAACTTATCATAGGGGATAGGAGTTTCAAGATAGTCATTAATTACCTCAGTATAATGATTTTTTGCCATGAAGAAAAGATTTACCACTTCTTCCTCATGTTCTTCTTCTTGATCATCTTTAGAGGAGATAACTTAATCATCTCATGAAGCCATCACCACTTTCTTCTTTAGAGGCCTTCTTTGAACTTTTTCTTGAGACTTAGACAATCGGCCTTTATATGACAAGCTTTTCACATTTATAGCATGTTAAGATTTAATTGCTATTTTCTTTTCTTGTTTGCTCTTTCCTCAATAGAGATTTTCTTTTATTTAGAACTTTTGTTTTGAGAACATTGAAAAATCTTTTTGCTAGATATGTCATTTCATCATTTTTCATTTTCAAATATCTCTTCATCTTCTTCTTCTATTTCTTCTTGTTTTGATAAAGAAGGTTTAAGAGTAATATTTCTTTTTCTTCTATCATGAGTATCTCTTATATATGCGTTTTATATGACATGATTTAACCTCTTAACTTACCATATGTAAGAGTTTCAAGATTGTTACCCTTTTGAATTGTATCACATTTGGATTGTCAAAATCTTGGAAAACATTGTAGGATGTTTAGGATAACATCATATTCAAGAATGATTCTTCCAACAGCATGAAGGTCATTTGTGATAGTGGAAAGCTTTTCAAACATAGTTTTAATTGATTTGCCTTTTTCCATTCAAAAGAGTTGATATTCTTAAACAAGAATACTCACATTTTTATCTTACTTGTTTGGTTCTTTCAAATATAACAAGAAGCTTTTCCTATATCTCTTTTGTTATTGTACATTTGAATATCTTCTTGAATTCTTTAGGAGCCACGACACATATGATTGCATTGTTTACTTTAGCATGGAGGTTGCTCTTTTTCTTTTCATCTTCATTACAATCTTTCTTTGGTTTAGGAATATCCTTGCCATCTTGTTTTTTCATTGGAATGATGTATCCTTCCTTAAGGATTTCCCACATTTCATCATTAGTGGCTTGAAGATAGATCATCATTTGATGCTTCCAATAGTCAAGGTTGGTGCCATCGAACAATGGTGATCTAGTTATAATGTGTCTCTCTTGTTCATGAAAATCCATCATGTATCTAAAAGATCTTTACTCAAAGTGGTTACACTCATAATGAATTTGATGCCAAAAGATAGTGCTAAAACATTAATAGGGATGTATTGTTGTCAAAATTAATTTGAAGTCTTTAAAAAAAAATTCTTATGATTTCTTTAGAAAGAGCAAATATTAGTTTGCAAATAACAAGTTGGAAGTGTAGCTCGACATTAGCAAGCAACTATGCAAATAGCAAGTAAAAGAGTATAAAAGTAAATAGTAGAGTGGAGAAGATAAAATCAGTATATAAAGGTTTATTAGTCCAAAAGGAGCGTCTTTTGGGTTTACTCTTCTCTTTCAAAGTTAAATGAACACTTGATTATTATTCACTAGTAATTTGTTTATAGCCCTTTTACAACTATAACACTTGATCTTCTAGGATTCAAGCAATCCCATATCATAATATGAGGATTTGATAATCTCACACCAAGACAACAATCCTCTAGCTTTTAAGGATTATACAAGTGTTTCTCTCACTTAATCCCAAGCTAGTAAATCATAAATATATTCAAACATAAAAGAATTTCTTGTTAAACTCTCACTTACACTTTGCTTGGGTGAAGGGAAAGGAAGGGAAAGGAAAGGAAAATGGAAGGAATGGAAGATGATTTTCCATTGATTGGTTGGGTGGAAATGGAAAGGAAAGGAAGTGGAAGGAAATATAATAAAAAATCTATTAAAAATACGAATAGTAATATAAAATCATAAGATTACATAATATATGATTAAAATATATATATGATATTTAATTCATTATTATAAGCACATGCTATTATTAAAAAAAAATATTACCGTTCACATTTAAAAAAAATTAATTCCTCATTAAAAATAATAATTTCATCCAAGTTATAAATTATAAATTTCATTTTGACGATTA
>JANHAO010022824.1:0-12080 GCA_026873985.1 Saraca asoca
AGTATTTTCAGTAATTTATTTCTGCATTTGATGTTTGGTTTTGTGCTGTTGGTTTGAGATTGGTTTCTGGTTTGATTCACACAAAGGAAAGGAGTTGTATGGGATTGATTTTATTGTTTCTGCTGTGCCTGTTCTTCCCAACAGTCCCATCCACTGAGAATCTGAATATTCAACAGAAATCGAACAAGTCTACAGTCAGGAGAGTAATGCTAAAATTGCTCACCTTCTCTCGCAAAGTCAGAATCTGAATTAAATTAGCTTTCAAATTCTTCCAAGTATTTATACAAGTAGAGATGGAACAGGGAGAACTTACATAATCCTCTGGGGATTCCAAAGGATGGAATAAGTGTGGAAATCAGCAGTTGGGTCAAACCAGAGATAGAATTGTTGTTCTCTGTTGCCTTTGCCTTGGCTGTACACATTGGTGTGAAGAATGTATGGGTCACCACTCAAATTTCCCAGGAATTCAAAGTCTATCTCATCCCAGGTTGATCCTTTGGAAGATAACTGCTTTTTGCAAACAAAGACGGAGATGTTAGGTTTGGCCATATAATGTAGAAGACCAAAAAAAAAAAAAAGGGATTTTGAATTAATCGTTTAAATGGTAAGAGGAATAATAAGAAAGGGATTAGGAAGTTACGTAATAGGCAGTGACAGTGCCAGCAGAGTTTGCGGGTACAAGTTTGAGCTGCGTGTCAATCTTGCCAAAGAGAAACTCATGCTTTGACTGGAAACCAGAACCAGAAGCTTTGTCAAGTGAAAGAGTGAGCTAATCACCATTATTGAGCATCTTGGCACGGCCATCACCCCATGTTATGTCAAAGTCTTGATTGAAGTTGGCAACAACAGCAGAAGCCATCACAAGAGGAAATAGAAGCATTGCTGAAACAAAAGAAGATGCCATCTTTGTATTAATTGTGTGCATAAGAAGTGCAGATTCTGCAGTGAGTATTTGGCTGATGTGACTAGTGGAGATCTGGGTTGGTATTTATACAGAGTTTATGAATCAGGAAATGTGTAGGAAAGTGAAGTGAGGCTATGCAATGCTGTATCCAGTTGTATTTTTTTATCAGAAAGTATTAGTAAGAAATTAGCTGTCCAGATGGCACTCTCTTCCGTGAGTAATAATATCTAAAGCAAAATCTCGGAGACCGGGTGATTGCCACTATATATCAACTAAATTTTCAATGGGAATTCAGATTCAGAGATAAGATTTAGAGATAGTGGTGTGGAGTGGGTGGGTAGCAGGGGAGGGTGCCAACTGAGCATCAAAGATTTCCAGCTAGATTCTTTGTTTATTCCCAAACTTTAAAAAGAGCTCACTACCACTATCAGTTCCCAGCTTGAGGCATATGGACAAGCAAATCTATTTCATAATTCCGAAAGTGAAAAATAGATTAACTCACTCACACACTCTGACACTCACGTGCTGTCAATTTTACACTGTATCCAGTTAATGATGTCAAATATCCAACTCTTTTTCCTCTAAATAATGGTTTAGCTTTGCATGTGTGCAGGGATATATATATATATATTCTTATTTCTTTTCAAAAATATTTTTATTTTTTATTTTGGAAATTAGAAGTAAATTTTTATAAATGTTCATAATATAGGTTTGCGGATCGAATCGTAATTTCTTTTGTACTTAATGCATATAATTTCCCCTCGAGATTGTAATTTTTTTCCAAAAGAGAATTGAAAGACTTCGTAGACATAACTCATAGAAGTCATAATTTCTTTACTAAAAAAACTTAAGTGCATTACCCCTAAAAAAATATCATCAAGCAAAGAGTTAATTAAAAATTATGCGGCCGTTTTAATTTTTTAAAATATTTTCAAACATTATGAATAATGGGAGGTTATTGATTTGGTTTTGTTTTTCTTCTATTTTCTAGGTTAATTTGGATGGTTTGATTTGGTTTAAGGTTCTAACAAAATTAAATTGCTATAAATCAAATCAACTTTTCAAATCCATGGCCATTTTTTTTCTATTCATTTATTATTTTTGCTTATAAATATATTCTGAATCTTTTTTGTTTTTAAGAAGGCAGTATATATACGTTCAAAAAGAGGAATAGATACATGATTATTCTAAATAAGAGTTTATGATTTTTGTATAAAAAGTTCCATAATTCATATGTGAAAACTTTATTTTATACTAAATTTACACCATAATTTTTGGAAAAAGAAATAAAACCAACAGCTTGCACTATTTGTATATAGATGAGTATGTTCCGAAATAACAAATGCACTTGAGCCTCTGGGCCTATAACTTGACATGTTTATATCTTAGATTTTTATAATGTACCAATCCAGAGAGGCTGACCTGCTGACCTCTTACTTAGAGCAAGTCACCATTCAACATTCCAAAGACAGCTTTTCTTTTCCTCCCTTTTTTTTTTAAAAAAAATTTCAAGTCCATTAATGATAAAATTTACCGACTTTGCAAATTGATTAAAAAAAAATAGTATGACTACAAATCACAATCAATGAAAAATGAAGGTTGATTTAGTCTTTAAGCATTGTAAGTAAATTAAACTTATTCACACAGCGACAGGAGGAAAAAATTAAATTTTTATTATATGATAATTTACATAGTAAAAGAAATATATAAAAGAATGATACATATGTTACATATCAAAATGACTCCACCCTTTGTGGCCCAATCATCTGTATATCCTCATGGCCCGCTTCTTTGGAAATGGAACACCAATTGATTAATTCTTAGTTCTTCAACTCTCTTATGGGTGTACCATCCACCGAAAACCTCAACCGATGGCTAAGATAAAATTTCAATATATTATTTAACACTACGCAGATACTATGGCCTGACAAACTTGACTCATTTACACTACTAAATATAAACAATATACAATAAGAAGATTTATTGTATAATAATGTGATTAAGGGCTAAGTTCAACTCAAGACAATTCTGAAAATAAATTTAACTATTTATTTCTTCTGGCCAATAATAAAAAAATAAAAAACCAAAATTTATAGCCTCAGAAGAATGGAAGTGTCAAAACTCAAAAAAAAAAAAAAAAAAAAAAAGACCATTAACATTTGATAGGTACTTTATAACAATCGAGTGACAAATTTCAAAGAATAAAAGAATCAATACAAGAAAATTTCACATGTCTAACAAATCCAAGCACCCCAGGAAGAATTTGATCAGCAAGCCGTTAAATATGGTCCACTTTTTCTGGTTTAGGATACGTTGCACTCTGCAGGAAGGCCTTGAGGAAACCTTTTGGTGTCAGTGCAGTAATTGTAAATCATATAGTTCTTTTGCACCCATCCCAGTCTCTCCTGACTAGTTGAATCCAACTCTTCAGAGAGCCAAGCGTTGTTTGATGAGCCCGAACTTGAGCTGCAAGATGATGCACCAGATGAAACTACGCATGCATTTGCTCTGAAGTTTCTGTATGAGGCAGTGAAAGGAGCTTGGCTCCAATCTGTCTTCACGAGCCCACCTCTTGTTGCCCAATCATCTGCATTCCAGAGACTTGAGTAAATCCTCATTGGCTGGTTTTTAGGGAATGGAACTCCATTTGATTCCATGTTCTTAAACTCCCTGATTGGAGTGCCATCCACAGAGAAGCTGAAACAGAAGAAACCAGAGGTTAGTTCGGGCAGCTAATGTGGAGAAAGAAAATATTAGTTACATAAATTCTACACTCCCAACATGTGAAACAGGTGAATAAATCAGAATTGTAATATATGTCCAGCGAGATAAAATAAGTTTGGGGCAGAAGATCAGTGGATACGTACACAATACGCTGAGGGTTCCAAAGAATGGAATAAGTGTGGAAATCAGCAGTTGGGTCGAACCAGAGATAGAACTGTTGCTCTCTGTTTCCTTTGCCTTGGCTGAACACGTTGGTGTGAAGAATGTAGGGATCACCACTCAGATTCCCCAAGAACTCAAAATCTATCTCGTCCCAGTTTGAGCCTTTTGAGGACAACTGCAAAAGTCAAAAAGAAAAAGAACATCAGAAATTTAAAAGTTTATTAGAATTGATATTTGTATTGAATCATGCAATGAGTGCATGTGGAAGGAAACTTACATAGTAGGCGGTGACGGTGCCGGCGGAGTTTCCGGAGACAAGCTTGAGCTGCATATCAATTTTTCCGAAAAGATATTCGTTTTTGGACTGAAAGCCAGAGCCAGACGCTTTGTCAAGGGAAAGAGTGAGAAGATCGCCATTGTTGAGTATCTTGGCACGCCCATCTCCCCATGTGAGGTCAAAATCATTGTAGAAGTTACCAGCCGAGGCTTCCATTAAAGTAGCCAAAACCAAAGCACAGACAAGCATTATTCTTGAAGAAGACGATGAAAGAGATGCCATAGCTGAGATTGACAGAGGAAAATGCAATTGATTAGTAAAGCTCAATATATGAAGCCTTGAAGGATGATTGTGCTGAAGAACTTGCGGTTGGTGGTATTTATAGATGTGGAGGTGAATGAATATAAGGGTGAGGACTGAGGAAGGAACAGAGGAAGGTGGAGATTTGTTTGGTTGGTATATAGCAAACTCATAAAACATAAAATATTGGCAATTAGCTGTCATACATTTGGCTTGTTCTGGCACAACAAAACCAATATCTCTGTCGTGGTAGCATCATTGGACGCGCTTTTGCATTATTTCAATTGTAAAAGGAAAATGTGAGGTCACTCACCTCACCCATTTTTAAGTGTAGATATTCATTTGTGCATTATTTTTTTGGGTTCTGGGATGCTTATATCTTATTACTATAGATCATATGTCCAATACAAATAAAAAAAAGAAACACATGATTATAATCCTTATATTTTTATTTTCGTATCCATATGAAATAGTGTATAAATTCCCTTTTTAGCTATAAAAAAGGAATTTTATGTCAGATTGAAAAAAATATATCTACTTTCACTAGAAGGGCTTTAACTTGTAATACTTTTTAAGAGAAGCATGTCTAATGACTCAGGTGGATACTACGGACTAGGGATTAAAGTGTGATAACTTATAAACTCTTTTTACATGCTCAAAACTATATAATAAGACATAAATCAATAAAAAAAAGAGTCGCCTCTCTCCTTATTTGGTTATCCCTTGGCCGTTGTGTGCTAAAGGCTACTTATGTAGGTTGTTCTCGAGACTTCAACTGTGTAGTTGCTTTGATTTACAAGCTTATGTTGCCTTTATGAGAAATTGGATGAATAAAATTAGCGACTAATTAGATATGTTACATCATGTTGCAAAACATCAAATCTATACAAACAATTTAATCATAAACTAATTAATGTACCTAGTGTTGATCGTGAATCCATGAATACATGATCTCTTGGTCATGTACATTCTTCACAAGCCCTAGTAGAGAAAAGGGAGAAAGCTATTCTGAAGTATCAATGAGATAACTACAACTTATACTAAGATATGAGTAGGGATCTGTATTGTTATAACCATGCTAAGCCCATGGACCCACCCAATTACAAGGCCCACATCGCTAATGTCTATTATTGGTTTAGGTGTCAATTTAAGCCCAATAATCTAATTAGACTTTAATTGGCCTATTTTACTATATTGTTATGATATTATATTAATCTAATGAATATAAAATTAAACTATGGTAGTCCAACATAAGAAATTCTAACAATCTCCCACTTAGACAACATAGTGTAATAAACAAGAAATTTGGATTACAATATATGATCATAACAATAAATATTAATAACAATCATAACACCATTACAACCATAGGCCCAGCATAAGTACCTAATAATATAGATTATCATATCCAATAAGGATGTTAATATCATACATATCTTAAATAATTATATTCCAATGACCAAGACATAATGTGGAATGTGTAAGTAACTAAGCATACATATTAAAATGTGATCGTATATAGACCTTAATGAAATGGCCCATACATCTACCCAAGATGTGAAAATGAGAATCAATAAATCTCAGCACAATAATAAGACAGGATCTTAATGTCTCCATTGATATGTTATAAAACAAATGTGTACAATTAATAATTATATATAACATATGGCAATATCATTAACATTGTATAAATTTCGAGATAATAATAATAAAATAAATTTAATATTCTAAACACAATACAAAAGAAAACTCCGACTAATCCAAAACATCAAAAGACCCAGCTAATCTTATATTCTTAACATGATCATGACATCTTTGCACCACTAAACCTTTGGTTAGTGGATATGTGAGCATACAATCCATAGAAACATACTCAATGCAAGTTTGAAGCTTGTGTATCTTCTTTTTGACAAATTCATATTTCATATCAAAGTGCTTTATACAAGCATTACTTTTATTATTATAAAAGAAGCATATAACAGTAACATTGTCGCAATATATTGTTAAGGGCCTCAAAATGCTCTCAATAATATTAAAAACTAATATAAAATTCCTTAACTAAACATCCTCACGAGTGGTTTCATAATACGTGACATACTCTACTTCTATAATAAAGGTTGCTGTAAGTGACAGCTTAACACTTTTCCATGAAACAGCTCCTCCTACCTGTTGGTCCCTTATTGGTTTGGATTTTAGTTATATTTTAGCAGAAGTCTTGAATATTCTTTTGAATTTTAAAGAAAACTATCAAAGTTTATTTAATAAATGTAATTACTTGTATTTAAAGCTAGAATTAATTGTTATCTCTATTTTGAGAGTAATTCACATGTAAGAACAATATATCAAACTTAATATGTGCAAATGAAAATTAATGTAGTAAAGTAAAAAACACTAGAATTTTTAAAGTGGTTTCACTTTAATTGAAACCACAGTTGAAATGTACATCTACTCCATTCAAATCCTCAATCAGATGGTCTTAATTTTATTACTAAACAAATAAGAATTCAGTGGGCTCTTGAAAACCAGTTAGATAGAAAAATTCATTACAACTTCTAAAACTATGATCAACCTCACAATTAGAAAAGATGCAAAGGGAAGATTAACCTCTCCCTTTGTATCTCAAATTTCTAAACCCTAGAAGTCTAAAACAGAAACAAGATTTCAAGTAGAACATACAATACTTGAATTGAGATGTGAACCTCAATTATCTAACATGTAATCTCTTTCAATTTGATGAATACATATGAGGTAGAGATAGATTTGCTTTTAGCTTTGTTTTCTCTCAGTTTTTCGCAATAGATGTTATAGAAGTTATGTTTGAAATGAGGTGAGGTAGTATTTATAATGTGGTAATTGACATTTAAAAAATAACTAACTTTTAGACTGTGAATTGATTTAGAGCAGTTACCAACTTATGAATCAATTCATGAATCGATTCATCTATGAATATCATCAAGAATTTCATGACTGAATTGATATGTAAATCAATTCACACTATCATGTAAACAAGTTATAAATCAATTACCTAATCAATTCACAAAAATTCCTAACCTTCAATCACAAAAATTCCTAACCTTCAGTGAAAATGATTTTTCAAAACAATTCTTCATAAATCAATTCCTATTCATTTCACAAGATTTTCAGTATGAATCGATTCGTGAATCGATGCACACAGTAAAAAATAGTTTTTATAAAAATTGTACTTGTGAAAGAGTATTTGAAAACTTTATTAGAAAACTTTTTATTTTAGGCTACCTATAACAAAAGCATATGGGACCTTCTTCATTCTGGATTTCTCTTCATCATTTTAAGGATAGTGGGCTTTAGAAAGAATCTCACCCTTTTGAATGGGCATAAAACAATGAGAGCATGTATCAATACTGAACCTTTTGAGCACTTTCACTATATATGATTTTTGAGAAAAGCCAAAAAAATTGATGGATCTATATGCCTAACACAAAAGAGGCATCACCAAGATCCTTCATGTCAAAATGTTATGACAACATTTGCTTTGTCTCATTCAATATGCTCATGTCATTACTATCAAGGAGAATATCATTAACATACAACACAAGGATCACAAAATTGCCTGTACTCATCAAGTAATGTACTCATCAAGTAATAGATACACTTATCCACAATATTCTTTTTAAAACCAAAAGAAGTCACTAACTCATTAAATTTGAGATATCACTGTCTAGGCACTTGTTTTAAACCATATATGGACTTTTTCAATTTATACACTAAGTGTTCTTTACCTTTCTCTTGGAAATCATCTGATTGTTTCATATAAATGGTTTCTAACAAGTCATCATTTAGGAAGGCTATTCTAATATCCATTTGGTGAAGCTCTAAATCATAATGAACCACTAGCACCATAAGAACTTGAAATGAGTCCTTAGTGGAAACTACTAAAAAAATCTCTTTGTAGTATATACCTTCTCTCTGACTATAGCCCTTTGCTACTAATTTGACTTTATACCTCTCAATTTCACCTTGAGCACTTTGCTTGGTCTTAAAGATCCATTTGCATTCAACCAGTCTATAACTAGCAAAAAATTCTTCCACATTCCATACATTATTCTTATACATTGAAGCTAATTCACATTCAATAGCATTCACCCACTCCAAAGAGTTTGGACCAGAAACAGATTCTGAAAATTCATTGGATCTAAATTATCATTAACATCGAACTTATGCTCCTACAAATAAATCATGTAGTTATTTGAAATTGCCTATCGATGAACCTTTTGACATCTTCTCAAAGGAACCTTTTCAATTACAATGTATGGCTTTATATTTTCTATCGCTAGTTGCACTGGATCATTTTGTGGAACTATCTATAATGTTCCAATTGATGGAGTCAATGGTGGGATAACACTATGATTTTTAGTTATTAATGGGCAACACTCTGTTCTCCTCTAAAAAATGTAATACAAGGTGCTTCATTCTCACTCTTTAACTCATCTTTAAAATAGATAGCATAATCTGATTCAATAACTCTTGTAGAATGAGTTAGATGATAAAACTTATTGCCTTTAAAGCCACTACAATAGCTAATGAAATGTCCAATTATGGTCTTTGAATCAAGTTTCTTTATGAATGGACTGTATGGTCTAACCTCAGCTTTACAACCTAAACATGGAAATGCCTTAAATTGGGCTTTTTCCCATACATTAGCTCATATGGAGTTTTAGGCATAGATTTGCTGGGAACTTGATTCAAGACAAATGTAGTAGTTTTCAAAGAATCACCCCCATAAAAATTTCAACAAAGAAGAATGGGCTAACATACACCTTACCATATCTATAAGCATCCAATTTCTTTGTTCTGTAATACCATTCTCCTTTAGTGTTCTAGGCATAATGTAACTAGCTTCTATTCCACACTCTGTAGATATCTAGCAAAAGGATAAGGGTTTCTCCTTATTTTATCATATCTATCATAATATTCACCACCTCTATTTGAATTAACACATTTAACCTACTTACCTAACTTGAGTTCAATTGCAACCTTGAATTTCTTAAAGGCATATAATAATTCAAATTTCATTATGAGTAATCTCACCCATTTGAATCTTAAATAGTCATTAATAAAGGTGATAAAATATTTACATCCACTATAGCACTAGGTGAAATAGGCCACTAACATCAGTGTAGATCAACTTCAAAACATCCAGTTTTTTAGTTCTTTTCCCTTTTCTAGCTCTTGTAGAGAGTTTTCCCTTAATGCAATCTATACAAATGTTGAAATCCAAGAAATTTAGATCCTGCAAAACACCTTCTTTATCAATATCTCAATCCTCTTTTGAGAAATATGCCTCAAATGCCTATGCCAAAGCATTATGGATTTTTCATCTACTCCACCTTTTTTCTTTCCAACAATTTTGTTTGTGGAATTTCAAAATGAGGATCTAAATCAAGTTTATATAAACCATTTCACAAAGAACTGGTGCCAACAGTAGTAGAATCATAAAGTAAAATAAAAATCTTTTTTTCTAAAATAACAAGAATATCCATTTTAGTCTAATACAACAATTCAAATCAAGTTCCTTCTCATAGAAGGTACATAAATAGTATCTTTTAATTCTAAAATGTGACCAATAGATAAAAAGAAAGAAACAATTCTAATGTGCTCCACTTACAATCTATCTTTATGCCCCAATCCAACCATCAGTTCTCAATCATTTTGTTTCCTCAAATTTCTCAATGCTTGTAAATAATTTGTTACATGAAGGGTTACACCAGTTTCCAACCACCAAGTATTCAATAAAGCATCAATAATATTGGATTCAAAACATACTAGAGCTAGAGGGTTACCTTTCTTTTTCTTCTTAGGCCATTTCTTGAAATTGAAGCAATCAGCTCTTTTATGCTTATACATCTTGTAGAACTTACAAGGTCCCTTGAACAAGGACTTCTTGGGTTTGTACTATTACTTTTGCATCTCGTTCTTCTTCTTTTCATAATTTGACTTCATCTTGTTATCCTTCTAAAATGGTTTATTTCCTTGTCCAGAATTTGAACCATGAGAAAAATAATTGACAACTTAAATCTTCCCCATCTTCATATCTTCTTTAACTTGACTAACAATGGATATTATTTCATTGATAGTCCATTCACCTTTTTGGGTAATATGAGAGGTTTTCAAGACATTGAACTAAGATAGGAGAGATTTAAAGCATGTCAAATCAGAAAACTATCTCCCAAGTCAATATTCATATCTTTTCAGCCAGTTGTAGTAATGTACTAGTTTTATGATGTGCTCTTGAACTCCATTGACTTTATCATAAGAAGTTTTTCTCAAGCAAAGAGAGTTAATAACCCTTTTCAACCTTGTCAAACTTCACATAATTTTTAGCAATGCAATCTATGAAGGCTTTGGCCTTTTATGAATTAGTAACACTTTACTTGATGGTCTTATCCATAATGTATTTTATCATCATCAAATAGATCCTGTTTGAATGTGTCCATTTTTCATGTTGGGCCCTAATAACACAATATTTCATACATTTATTTGTTCTCATACTTAGTATTTTAAGGTCCAAAATGAATTACTTCCAGCTGTGTTAAGATGTTTTTATAGTGTGATGTCAATTGGAATTAATTTGCAAAATTATGCATAATTGGCCATTTTGAGTAGTTTCTGTAATCTAGATATATCTTGAGCTAAACTTATCTAATTGCTATGATTCTTGCCTTTTAGGAAATCTAAGAGATAGATCTATAACTTTTATGGAGACTACAAAAGTTGAATCATACAAGTCACCATCCAAAATTGGAGCTCAATTCAGAATCAGAATACTATCTCAGCCTGTCCCTAGCAGCCTGACCTCCGAGCATTTAACAAGCCATAACTCGAGCTATAGAGGTCCAAATGAGGTGAAACATAGCCCAAATGGAATATAACACATAAAGCCATAATTCATATGTAGACTTCCCGTGCTGAAATGATCAAATTGAGCATGAAAAATAGGATGCAAGTTGGAGGCAGAGAAGCTGCGAAAATGGCCCTACAAAATTGAAGTTTTAAGGCCCCAATTGACATAAGCTTGAGTCCAATGCAACTCCTTTTGCTCCAGCCTACACTAAACCAGATGGAGACCTAAAAAGAAGAAGAAAAAGTGGGAATGCAGTCTACCAAAGAGCTAGAATATGCAATGGCAAAGGTTACCATCCAAACTAGCCATCATTGCCTACTCCCTACTTTGTAGCTACCTTCTTTCTTTTTACCCAGACAAAACCATTTTGCTTTGAGGCTTTTGGTAGAGTTTTTCATTTAGTTTTTTAGTGTGTTTTTTTTGTGTATTTTTTATGGAGGCAGAGAGCAGGATTTTGCTCTCCTTCTTTTCTGTATTTTTCAGCCTCCATGGAAGGCTAACTTTGTAACCATCCAAGGGTTGTCACTTGAAGATTAATACTGAGATCTTGGTATGTCTTTCTACATTCAATTGTTAGTCACTTCTCTTCCCTTCCTCTTCATTTTTATTATGATATTTGAGTTGAATGGATCCATTTAATTTAGATATTGATATGGTTATTGAGATCTTGATAATCACCTTAGAAGAGACTAGGGAAACTAAGTAATGCATTGAGATCTTGATGGATTGCTTGTGGCTAAGTTTTGCATAAAACTTATTAATCATTTTAGGGATCCTTGTTATGATTAACAATAATTGAATGAATATTTAGTGATCTAGGAAGCATTGATCTC
>JANHAO010022825.1:0-12171 GCA_026873985.1 Saraca asoca
ATATCCAATTTCACAGAATGTATAGTCCAAGATGCAATAGAACTCAATCAAATTGGTCTAGGGCACCCATCCAGACTAACATTTATTCTATCAGACAACAAATTACACCAATTTCTATTCTCTTTCCACGGTTTACCTTTTCATTAAAAAAAAGCTTTGATTTATATATAATTTTAAAACAATGAAGGGAAGTTTTGTAATTCATTGATGATCTTGATATGGTTCCACGTCGGCTTAATTGGGTTATACTTATAAATTAATAATCTATTAAGCTAGAAATTTTATTATTCAAATCTAGAATACTCAAATTCATGCCAAGTGGCACCAAGAGAAGAACAGCGACAAAATCATTCTCTAATTAGACATAGCATGTGGCAAAGTCAAGTGCAGCTCATTATTTTAAACACTAAATTAGTGCGTCATAGTTGTTCTTTCCATGAAAATTATTGAAACATTTTATAATGATAATGTGTTTAAAGGTAATAACAACACTTGTATGTCAATTGGGCTTTTAAATTATTTTTACACATAACATTGGTGGGGGTGTGCAAATTTATGTATTAAGTTTTCGTTTGTTGTATAAGAAGTACTTTTTGTTTAAAAAAAAAGTCTCATTTATTTCTATTAATGGTGGATTTCGGTCTTGCCAAAGTCCAGCCAACTGGAGAGGTTCTTTCGAGATTCAAACTGTTTTCCGGTTGAACAAGCAAAGATGAAGAGGAAAGGCAAAGGAAGAGCAATAAAGACATAGTATTTTTAATGTGGTTCGGCCAAAATAGGGCAGCACCAGTCCCTACATCCACAATAGTATTTTATTAATTTGGAAAAATTTCAGCAGAGTTACAGTATCTCTGTTCCAGCTTAGCCTACCTTACAAGGATCTCCCTCCTCTTATTTATAGAGGATGGGGAGGTTACAATTGTAATTACGTAGTTTGTATTTCTGTTACATCAAAATAAATGTATAAGATAGCCTAGATTACTGTAAAATGACTTCTACAGACTGGTGGCTAACTTTTGGAATTTGCTTTCTATAGGTGGGCCCATGATACTGCTTCTTGCAGACTGGTCCTACTCTGAGAGGGTTGCTATTTCGAACTTACTCTTAACGAGCCCTTAGCTGGGCGAGGTACGATGTCTGCAAGCCAGGACTCTATCTAGGTTGCTGTTGGCCTTCGGTTAGCGAGGATGATCTTCGCAAACTCATCTTTGGCAATGCGAGCTCGTGTATAGCGAGATGTCAGCTATGCAAGCTGGGACTAGTCTCTTAGCGAGCTGGAACTTCTGCCTCATTCTGTGCTCATGTAGATAGTGGCTTACTAAGCTCGGCTCTTTTCTCTCTTGGACTTAATTTGTTGTCGAGCCTTTGCCAGCACATTTTGTAGAATCAGAAAACACATATAACATAAGCCCCTAAACTTTAACTCACTTCGCGGGTTAGTAGTTAAACAGTTTTGCTAGCAAAGGGCCTTATTTACAGATTATCGTACTGTCAAAGTCTTTAGCTAGCCTGTCATTTCATCATATCCAGGCCATACTTCATGCCATACATGTCTCACTATCATGAATGAGTCTGCCTTGTTTTCTTCCAAGGCCTTTAATGGAAATGGTTAGGAGTTCTTCTAGACTCTTCGATGAGACCTGGCCAGCCTATATAAAACATGGGGAGTTCTTCCTCCTTCATTGAGTAAACTGATAGGTACTTCAGACAAGCCCCCATGTTTTTGGTAATTTGGCTTTTAGTAAAGCATCTTGAGGCATGTATGGTCTGCTGCATAAGATTATGCAGCGTGAATGGCCTACTGCACGTGACTTCCATGAATAGCGTCTTTTGTTAGCTATTGGGAAGTCTTATGCTGGCCTTGGATTATTTCCTCATGGTGATGCCATGGGGCTTGGCCCTGCCAGCCTGACCCCTCAGCTTCTTAGTCCCAGTGGAAGGGATGAGTCAGGAAAGGAACCGTCAGCTGTGGAGGAATGCTGAGGAGCTTGCATGCTGGCTAGTCCTCCTACTGGTGCTGGCTAGAGTTCGTCTTCATGAAGTCAGTCTTCTTTGTCGAATGTAATAGTCGTAGGCTTCTTTTGTTTTGACTTGTATTTTGATTCTTGATGATGTAAATTTACCTCGTTGAATGAGGCTTTTAATGAATGAAATCTTTATGATTCTTTACATGTTGTACTATGTTTGAATATTCTATACATCACAGATAGTAATATAAATTTTTGCAAATCACAATAAAATGAGATACTTGAATAGCCAATTGGCCAGGCTTCTTGGTGAGTAACAAGCTGAGCATTGAGGTGCCTTAATTATGAATGAATAGTTCACAGGTAGGTCGCATGGAGCTGCACTTAGGAAAAAATCACATGCGAGCTATGAACATTAGGTCGCATGATAGCTACGAACATTAGGTTATATGAGAGCTGCGACCATTAAGTCGCATGAGAGCTACGCTTCACGAGCTATGCCACAACAACTTAGTTGCCTAAGAAATGAGTTTATTTTGAGTGTCTCCATGCCTTAACTAGACCAGAGGTTACAATTGGCAATAAGTTTATTTTGAGCATCTCCAATCCTCAACTGGACTGAAGGTTGCAGTTGGCAATGAATTTGTACATGATGCTTGAGAAAGTTTGCCACGAACAAGCTCAAAAGATCATGCACAGTTGAAAGTGAAGAACAAATTAGATACTGAATTGAAGAGATCATTATAAAGCTAGGGCAATTGGAAAAACAAATTTTCTTTCAATAAAGACAAAGAGGGAAGCTTTAACACTAGCTCCCGAATTATAATACATCGATAATATATAATTCTGACTGAGCCCCTTGGCTCTTGATCACGATCTCATTGAAGATACTGAAGTCACTGGCCTACAGGTCATGCCACATACTCTTTTAGGCAGCCTCTCTTAATCAAATCCTTGATCGCATCCCTGAGGGCCCGACAGTTCGAAGTACCATGGCCAACCTTATTGTGGTAAGTACAGAACTCTTCCTAGTTCCTTCGTATGTAGGAAATTTTGGAGGGTGTAGGCCTCCCAAAATCCTCTCTATCCTTTGCTGTCATGAATATCCTATTCTGGGAGTCTGATAGGATGTTGTAGTGCTCATGGTGACCTGGGGGCAGAGGGCACTAGTCCTTGGCTTTTTTGGACCTTTTTTGTGGTATGCTCACCAGAGTGGTCACTTTGGTCCACATTGGCCCTCTTCTTATTATGGGCAGAGCTATCCTTCTCATCCTTTCAATCAAGCCTTCCCAAGCCAAAGGTTTCTTCCCACTTGATCTGCTTGGTAGCTCATTCATAAAACTCAATTAAATCCTTTAGCAGGGACTTGTATAGATTTTTGTACAACTTTCTGTCCTTAAGGAGTCTTGTAAAGATTGTTACCAAGATGGTTTCTTCAGATGGATTCTCCACCAAGTTAGCTTCGAGTCTAAACCTGGCAATGTAATCCTTTAGTAACTCATGCTTATGCTAGAAGATCATCGCGAGGTGACAAGAGGGCACGAGTTGCCTCTTCAACACCTGATACTAGCTAATGAACTTCTGTTGGCACTCTTCCTAGCTGCATATTAAGCGAGCTAGAAGACTTCTGAATTAGGCCTGAGGTACACCTCTTAGTGTAGCTAGAAAAACTTGACATTTAACCAGAGGATCAACCATTTGTAGGGCTATCTGAACATTGAATGCGTCCAGATGATCATAAGGATCAATGTCCCCATCGTATAGTGGAATCATGGGGACTTTGAGCTTGAGAGGGAGGGGTTGAGTTTCAATCTCTTTGAAGAATGGTGACCTCTCCTCATAGTGAGCTCGATCATTCGGAGCTCGAAGATGTTCTTCCAACTAGTTCATCTTTTAACACAGCTTTTCCAATAGTAGGTCCAGTACCCCAGATCACTAGCTGAAAGATTGCTGATCCCTTTGACTCTCCTAGTCATGAGAATAGCGACCTAGAGTCTGCTATTGCAAGCAGTGACCTGAAGACTGATTGGCTCTGCCTGAACATTCAGCTTACTACTGCTAAGGAACATTCCTAGGTGTAGTGGCTTCATTTTTCCTTTGCAAATCCTGAGCTTGTGCTTGTGCTAGTGCGGTGATTGCTTTAGTTAGTTCTTCCATTATATTCTCTAGCCTCTCTTGGCATTGAAGCTAGGTTTGTACTCCATTGGGGCTGTTGGCAATGGCAGTAGATTGAAAAGAGCTGGCTGGGGGTAAGACAACTGTGACACCTATGACAGGAGCAGTAAAGGAGCCTGTTGTAGACACATGACCTTCTGGGGGTCAACCTATGCATTCAAAGCTCTGGTGGCACTTCCTCTTGCCATTGCGGTTACACCAGAAGTTGACCAATGTATAGGAAATCAATTAGGGAACGGATGAGTCCCCACAGATAGCACCAAAATGTTGATGGTGGATTTCGGTCCTGCCAAAGCCTAGCTAACCGAAGAGGTTCTTTCGGGACTCAAACTATTTTTCAGTTGAATAAGCAAAGATGAAGAAGAAGGATAGAGGAAGAGCAACAAAGACATAGTATTTTTAACGTGGTTCGGCCAAAACTGAGCAGCACCGGTCCCTACGTCCATAATAGCATTTTATTAATCTAGAGAAATTTCAGCAGAGTTACAGTATCTCTATTTTAACTTAGCCTACCTTACAGGGATCTTCTTCCTCTTATTTATAGAGGATGGGGAGGTTACAATTATAATTACACAGTTTGTATTTTTATTACATCAAAATAAATGTACAAGATAGCCTAGAGTACTGTAAAATGGCTTCTGTAGACTGGTCGCTGACTTCTAGAATTTCCTTTCTGTGGGTGGGCCCGTGATGCTACTTCTTGCATACTGGTCCCACAAACTAAGTTTAAGAGGGTTGTTGCTTCAAGCTTACTCCCAACAAGCCCTTAGTTAGGTAAGGTGTTATGTCCATAAGCTGGGACTCTGTCTGGGTTACTGTTAGCCTTTGGTCAACGAGGATGATCTTTGCAAGCTCGTCTTTGGCAATGTAAGCTCGTGTATAGCAAGATACTGATTATACAAGCTGGGACTTGTCTCTTACCGAGCTGGGACTTCTGCCTCGTTTTGTGCTCATGTAGATAGTAGCCTGCCAAATTTGGCTCTTTTCTCTCTTGGACTTAATTTGCTATCAGGTCTTTGCTAGCCCATTTCGCAGAACCGGAAAATGCCTATAATAATTTCTATATAAATAACTAAAGGACTTTTGTAATAATGCATAGTACTATTGTATGAGAGAGTACAATTTTCTCTCTAAAATGTAAATGTTATCTTCCATCTTACTCTCCACTTATAATATTAAATAAATAAAATATTTTTTATTATCATAACATTTTATAATTATAAATAGAAGTAGGTAATGAATATTCCTATTAAAGATCTTTTCTGTAAAAATGACAGTAAGGGTTTAAGAAATTTATTAATGTTACCACATTGAACCAATTGTTAATTTGCTATTCATGAGCATCACATATTTTGGGAAATATGGATTTCATCATCTTTGATGCTTAACAGTGATCAAGATAACTAATAATTAATAAGTTGCATTACAGCTATGGACTTAATTAATTTAAGCATATCTATAACAATGATATAGAGACAAAGAATCCATTGATCTGGAAGCTAAAATTAATTTATGTATAATTTTATTGTTTATAATATATAATACCAAAGACGGATCAGAAACGAATACCATGGTAGAAACCAGAATTTAAAGAAACAAATTATAAATAAATTTTTTCCTAGATACAAATTATTCTTGCTTAAGATAAATATACAGTTATGAAGATCTCAATGGTGTTTTAATTAGATATAGCCTTATAACTCACATTCCAACTAAGAAAAACAATAAAAGACAACTGTTGATCGAGGTTTAAAAAAATCAATTACTTACAATCTTTTAAACACATATTTATTCATATTTTTACAAAAAATTTTGATAGAATTTTCTTTGTTTTTCGAACTCTAGACTAAAATAATAGTAGAGAACCACATGTTCTATCCAATATCTATACATACCATTATGATAATACATGATATTACTAATCACAAGACAATCCAAAATGATTAAACATGGATGATCTTGCTACGGTTGGATCATAGGAATAATCTATCTACACTCTCACAATTGTAGCTTTCAATCATTTCATTTAACTAATGAAAGGATTTAAGAATCATATCAAGCTACTCGTTCAAATCAAATATTAATCCAACGTTAAAAAAGGATAACATTAAAATTGAAATTATAATGCTAGATTAGGAACATATAAAAACTTAGAAAAGAAGCTTGGTGAAACCAAGCTCAAAATGATTGATGGAAGTAAAGGCCCATAAGAAACTGAATCAAACGTCTTTATATCAAGGTGTCCTTAAAAAAAGGTAAGGTTCAATCCCTAATTAGCATAGTTTATATAGGTATGAGTGTTAAGTATGATTAGGCAACAAGTATACTTATTGACTTATGGTTTAAATATTGCAGAGATCTACGACATGTCTAGGAGTGGACATCGACATATTCTCATTCACACTTTATATTTCCAGACACACTAATGTAAACTTAATATGTCTATCCCATTTTGATTGTAAAAGACTTATGCACCTAAACTCTAAATTATACTTTGATACCAACTTAGTCACGCTCCAAAAAATGGTGTATTAATAAGATATTCAAGTGTTACAAGCTATCAAGTGTGACTCATTGTATATATAATAGTAATTAGATTTGTTGAAATTATTATACAGTGATTCAATGAGTCCTTCCTAAGTGAATATCTTAAAATTTCAAACAGTTATTTGAATAAACATTTCTTTATTCTTGGGCATATATATACAACTTAGTCTTAAACAATAAACTTGATTCAAATTCCAATCAGATTTAATATATTGCATTACAATTGGGCTTCATAATTTTAAGAATATGAACAATTAATTATGGTATGGGAATAATCATTCAAATTACAAGATAATCAAATTGATTATGTATAAACCTTCATTTTTTTCTTGTTTCCTAAAGATTATTACATATTTAAGAGAAGTAAATGTACCAAACTCCCACTTGCATAACTGCCTTGTAGTTGATATGACTAGATGTGATTTTCAGCTATTGTAAGAGATTTGATAAAGTATGTCAATGTCTTGGTGTCCATACCGAGCCAGAACATGTGCAATATCCATAGCCATCACATGATATTTCACTAGAGTAGTTGTTGGAGAAATCAAAGATTTCCACAGCAGGTAATTAGTCATTAAGATTTTTTAAATATTCTTCTATGACTAGACTAGGTGATTAAAAAATTGACGTATCCCAATAAGAAAGCCAATGGACCAATCTACACCAATAGGAGTCCTAAAAGTTCCTTTATATACTAGATCCCCATTATTTAATCTATGAAATTCAACACTCCACCACATTCTCCTCAAATTTTTTATCGATGTATGTAAAAAACCACAAGGGGTTAAGCTAGGTAAGGATCCATCATGAGGTAATTGATGTAGATGTTTGATATGTGAGGTGTTATCCTTGTTTTTAATAGCCAATTAATGTCTAGTGTTAACTATGTAGTAAAAAAGTAACTTAGTTATCAGATAGAGAGTAGCTGAAGGATTTGGTTGTTGATTCTAAAATCGAACTTGGTTTCTACAGATCTAGACACAATATAAGGAAAACTTATATAAAACAAGTGAGTTGTTTATGTATTTTTGGATGATGTTGGCCTTGTATCAAATAGGTCTTGATCCAGTCATTAACACTTTAAGGAGAAAGATATTCTGTTCTGATTGTGAGAGGATCCATACCATAATGCTTTAGCAAAGGTGCAAGGATAAAAACAGGTGACTGCCATTTTCTTCTTCCTGATTACATAGAACACATAAAGAAGATACTTGTATGTTTCTATAAGCAAGATAAGTAGTTGTAAGCAAAAGATGATGACATAATTTCCATAAGAAAATTAATATTCTATTTGGTAATGGCAAAGCCCAGAGATATATCCATGGAAAGTTTAACGTTTTTGTTTGGAGTTTACTCTTGAGAATAATATGATAACCTCTATGGATAGAGTAAAAGCCTGAGGTTGACTCTGTCCAAGTTAACTAGTCTGCAACCCTTGTTAATGATACTGACATTCTTATAATATTATCTTCTATTTGTGGGGGATATAAACTTTGTACTTTAGCCACAGTCCATGAAACAATATCAAAAGTTATAAGGTCCTGCACTGTGTTTGTATTAAAATCCAATGGTCCTATACATGGTTGTTGGAATTTACTTCTTAAATGCACCCTTGCACCATCTCCAATAACCCACTCAGTATGATCCACAACAAAATTATCAACTACTGCTATATTTTTCCATATCTATGAAATGGTTGAATGTGCTAGAGACTACCTTTGCTATATTTCTATATAATTACAGTAACTAATGAAGAGTATAGTTTAGTTAAAATTCTCCACATTTGCTTAGCAAGAAAACCTTGATTAAAGGCATCTAAGTGAAAGAACCACCAAACCTCTATCTACTTTTGGGACCATTAATTATGATTGGATAACAAATGGAGTTTAGATGATGTTTCATGAGAACCTAATAAGAATTTATTAATAATGGCCTCCATATGGTGTAAAGTTTGCTTAGGTAGCATAGCTGTAAACATCTAATATTTAGAAATGCTTTGGAGGATACTCTTACATAGTACTAGACTCCTAGCCTGGGATAACAAGTTTGACTTCCATCCTTGTAACTTTTTCAAAAGCTTTTATACAAACTTGGTAGCTATAATATTTTTTTCCTTACTATAATCTATATAAGTTCCTAAGTACTTACCAAACTTTTGCTTGACCTAAATTTCAAGTCAACTTCTAAAGAAGCTTCTAATTTTTCTTGGTGTATTAGTGATGAACCAATTTATACACATTTTATATCCCTTTTATGCTTAGTCTTTTATCATGTTTATGTGCCTAATTTAATACTTGTGATTGGTTTCTTGGTTTGGTCAATTTGTTTTTTGCTTAATTGAATTAATTTATTAATTTGGCACTATTTTAGGTTTTTTAATGTATCTTTAGTTCTGGACTTCTTCTTTGGATGATTCTTATTTCTTTAGAAAGCTAAAAGGATGCTCTACAATTTCATGAGAGTTCAAAGGCCAGTTCAACCATTTTGAAGGTTAAATTAAGCCCAAAAATTGAAATAAAGTGCTGACCTGCTAACCTAAAACTAGTTTTGATATTTTAATCATAACTAGAGCTCTAGCCTTCATTTTGGTGCAAACCTGAGCCCATTGAATAGATAAGATTCATCCCCACAACTTTTATGAAGGGCTTGAGGTTAAATTACACCATTTTCATTAAGTTTCAAGGATGTAGACCTAAGTAACAAATCCTATTATCAGTTGGATTGCTCTGTTAGACTATCTTAGTTTTTAGCCCACAAGTTAAGCTAGGAATTGAATTTTTGAACAAGTTTAAGGCCATTGGACTACTAAGAGATGAAGTAACAATTCCTAAGGAAAGACTCACATCCAATTATGCCTCTTTCTAGCCCTAATCAGCTGCTTAAGTAGAGGAAGTGTAATGAGCTCATATAAAAACTTAGCTAAGACCTAATTGTATTCATTCTTTATATAATTCTTTCATTCTTTTTCAATGCTCTACTTTTGTAAAGAGGATGAGCAATTGTAATACTCGAAATTTTTTAAAGTTAATTTTGATAATAAGTTGGCTTTTTAGGAAAATCTGAAAAGAGTAAATTTGAAATTTTTTAGAATTTTAAAGCCATAATTTAAGGTTACGAGGAATCTAGATACATTAGAAATAGATTATATGAACTTTACAAATTTTCAGATAACCGAAGTTTCCATTATAGATGCCTAGAAAATTAAACTCATATTTTTAGGATTTAATTTCTATAAAACTTTGAAAGGATGAAAACTAAGGCTATGGGTACCTAGCAAGGGTAAAATTATATTCGTTATAAAGGTAATTAATTTAACTAATTTATGATAAAATTTTATTACCACTGATGATCGGTAAGTACGTTAATTTTTGGCTCAAAATGAAGCAAATAGGAAAAGTGTTAAAAGGGAAAATATTTTAAGTCAAGTCAAAGCTAAGGATTTTTTTCCCATTTTGCCCCTTGGTAGCCATTTTCTTTTTGTTTTTGTTTTTGTTTTTCTTTGCCTTCTCTCGATTACTACCTATGTAGCCTACTTCTTCTTTAAGTTTGGATTCTCTCATTACACTCATTCTTTCTCTTCAAGTAAGTAACTTACTTTTTCAAGTTATTTTTTGAAATTTTTATAGTTGAATACTCTCTTCTTCCTTTTCAATTTGATATCAAAATCACATGAATTTACTGAGTATAACTTGAGATCTAAATTTTTGAAGTTTACAGTTAATATTCATGTTACTATTCATTTCAAAAATTCATATGATTTTTTTGAAGTTTTAGAGCTTAAATCTTGTATATTTAAATTGTTTCTCTACAATGAAACCATAATTAAATGGTATATAATTGTATGTTGAAAGAAAAACTCATAAATAGCTAAGAAGCTAATATGTTCTTCTTTTTGTTTATGAAGAGTATTAAAGATTTTTGGTAAGATCAGCAGTAATCTTGTGTTTCCAATTCACAAGTCAGTAATTCTTACCATTCTTGTGAATTATAAAATGTTTTTTGCTTATGATCTATTAATTATTGGTGCAAGTTGACAAAATGGGTTTTTCTTGTTATTTTGTGGTAAAATTGAGACTAAATGGGTTTAATGACATGGTAATTAGTTTTCTATTGAAATAGTTAATTTGGAGTTTGTTTTAAGCTCTCAAAATATGTTGTGTTGAGATCCTACGGTATACTGTTGAATTAGAAGTTAGTTCCTTTATTTTTCTACTGCTATCATGCAATACCTACTCATGTAAGTCAAATCGCAACTTTTGAATTGGATTCGCAATCATGCTCAAAAAATCTAGCCATTTTATTCTTACAATCCAAATTGAAATTTGAAATAGATTTCTATAATTGGAATCAAATCTTCCCACCCTATTTTTTGATTCTGACTGCGATTCTGATCACATTTGTCATTGGACTTCTCGACTGGTTGCACATTTTTGCAAGTAAATTCGTATTTTTAACTAAATTTCCTCGAGTCGAATCAGATCTTTCACACTTGAACTCCTTGATACTAATTGTGATTATACTCAAATTTCTTCAATGATCCTACTCATGATTCTAATCACATATTTAGAAATTTTCACATTTTCAGCCTAACTTCACTTCTTTCAAAAATATTTCTTATTTCCTTGGTTTAATCTTGTATAATCCCTACAAAGTGGGTATAATAACTAAGAAATCTTAAATAGATAATTATAATATAATATTATTGAATTTAATAATTGGCTATATATATTATTAATATGATAATTAATTATAATAGTTATGTGATGAAACAAAGAATGCATTGTGCATTTGCAGTAGAATGCAACTCATGTGATTAGAATTATGACTAAATAGAACATTGTGATATAGTTATTGTGAGGTCTATATTGCTTAATGTTGATACCTTTCATGGGACTTGGATTGGAGCATGATATCATGAATGATGATGGAATGCATTAATGTGAATTTGATGATGTGTCTATTATGAAATTGATATCATTGAATACTTGAAAGCTCTTATGAGACTTAAAATGTGAATGATGGGTTGTGATGTGGAATGATGATTCAAATCTTAGATCTACACATTTTGATATGATGGGTGGGATAAGGCTAGATTGGAGGGATAAGGCTAGGATTATATGGGATCTGGTCGAACTGGAGTAACAAGGAGATTTATTACACTTATGCATTTTTTTGTTTTTTCTTGTTTGTCATTTTGAGAAATATTGGAATATGATATGATGATATTAAATAATGTAATGGAAAAGAATGGCAGCCTAAAGGCCTTGAGAACTCTAATTCAGTATGATGTAATTGTTACAATGTGATATGAAACCACTTAGAGATAATTCTTTGTAATCTAATGATAGATGTATGAGATTGAATATGAGAAATAATTGCTTGAATATCATGTTGATGTATATGTGTGTGTGTGTGTGTGTGTGTGTGTGTGTGTGTGTGTGTGTGTGTGTGTGTGTGTGTGTGTGTGTGTGTGTGTGTGTGT
>JANHAO010022826.1:0-12103 GCA_026873985.1 Saraca asoca
ATCCCTCAATCTCAAGTCAAAGGATCAGTCATGCAATCACCACTAGAGATTAACCGTTGACGTAGCTCCATACAACATCTCCAAGCGAGTCAGACAAGATCACGATTATCAGTTATGTTTTCCCAAACTAATTGGGTCATGTCCACGTGTGTATTCAGATGTAATTCACTTACATTTTAGCTTGTGAGGCCAGCTGCTCATCATATGAGAAACACCCCAACGTCTAGTCTCAATAGATCTCGATAATGCCCAGTTATCATATCTCGACTAGTGTCATTTTGGTGCAGAAGTTTATATAATTAACAATCACTTTCACAATCCCATAACTCCTTATATGATTGATTGAATGAATTAACTTCTCACTATGGACTTCATCTTAAATATGCAATGCACAATGAATGTAATATAAGATGAATAATCAATCTTTAATATTAAAATTCACAAAATGTATAGACATAGATGCAGTAGAGTCCAATCAAATTGGCCTAGGACATCTATCCAAGTCTAACATTGACAACCGTCCAACCTAAGCACAGAGAAAAACAAATCAATGAATATGGATAGAGATGGTACTTATAAGGAAAATAGCCCCACTCATCTAGGATAGCATCAGAAAATTCATTTGCAAACAAAGAAATTGTTGCAGATTTATTGTCTTGGATACAAAAGAGATTTCACATATTTTAATACCATATTATAGTTTCCGAAAATGTTTTGTATTTGAATAGCATTTCGCCTAGCATAACACTCCAAAAAATGAGCACAAATCAACACTTCACAACCGGAATAGTATCAATCTATACTCATAAATAGACAACATTTCATGCATAACTCAAACAACAAAAAATAAAAAACATACATAGAACATAAATTGTAAAATCCAGTTGAAAGATTGAACATGATGAAATACCATTCAAAACAGAACTTGATATATAGTGACCTAAGCAAAGAGAAGAACAATAGAGATACATTAATGAGAGAAAGGAGTACTTATAAGGAAAATAGCTCTACTCACCTGGGATAGCATCATAAAATTAATTTCTAGACAAAGAAGTTGTTGAAGATTTATTATCTTCGATGCAAGAGAGATTTTGCACAACCTAAGACCTTTCACCGAGCTTTTTATTTGATACCCACTGAGATTGAATTTATTATTGATTCGCATATACCAAAATACAATTAGACAATTACCACTTTTTATATTACCAAAAAACTGTCCATTATAGGAAAAAAATCAGCACCTATGCATGCAAAATTTAGGCTAAAATGTACCTAAACCCCCTGTACTTTCAATCATATACATATAATTCTTAAATTTTTTAAAGAGTCTATCTAACTTCTTAGCCTTTAAGTTATGTATGTTTTATCCACTTCTGTCTATTTTTTTCCTATATATTTAATGAAATATTATTATTATGTGATTATTACAAACCATCATTTTATTTAAAAAAATCAAAGAACTAAACCTAATTTTTTTAAAGAAAAACAAAAATTTAAGTTTTGAAAAGAAAAAATATTAAAGAGTTAAATTTAATTTTTTTGAGAGAAAATAAAAATATAATTTTTGGAGAGGAAAATGATATCTCTTCTTATTTTATTTTATGTGTATCCTAACATTTTGATATAAAACTTCATAATTAGATTAAAATTAGAAATAATGAATTATTTTTTAGTTTTGAAAAGAAAACAAAGTTTTGTTTTTTAGTTACATAATAGTTGCATGAATGTTATAAAGTTTTTTTTAGTCACATAATAGTTACATGAATGTTTTATTAAGCCTGTGAACGAAGAATATATGGATTTGGATAAAATACACCTTAAAGTACAAAAAAATATGATGCATATTTTTAAAGATCAAGAGGTTTTATATATATCATCAAAAATACAAAGGAATTTAGTATATTTTAGCCTAAAATATATACAATGTAAAAATTGTCAATAGAAAAAAGACATATAGGAACTTTTATAAATTTTATACTTATTCTAATCATGGTTATATTAAATCTAATTGCAGTTTCTAATTTTACTTTCAAGCCAATTCACCTTCCTAGACAAATTGAGTGAATAAAAACATTTCGGACATAATAAAAATTTGACACAAAACTGTAAACCTCAGACAAATGCAAGGATAAAAGTATTTTATACTTGTTTTGTTCCTAATATAACCCTGGCATTTCCCGCCAAAACAGAGAGGAAGTGCCCTCGGCGAAACCTCATCTACAGAGAGGAGGAACTCCATAGGTCGATCTTTTTGTCTCAGTCTCACTCTTCCTCTTGCTATTTTGCTTGCTGATCCCATGGCTCTTTCATCTCCCACCGTTGTGGATTCTTTGCTTCCATCTATGACGTCTGAAAACACAGAAAATAATCTTCAGGTATTCTCTCCTTTATCTTCTGCCTTTGAAAACTGTGGTTATTAGTTCTCGAATACTAGATATTAAGAGAGAGTGAAATAGACGATTCCTGAACGTTTTACCTTTTCTTTTCCGAATTTGGGACTTTTTTTTTTTAACTATTTTCTGATTTTGATTTATTTTTTTAGCTATTCGATTGTAACTGGTAGGAGAAATTTTTTTTTAAACTGGATCATGTCTGAACTGTTATCTTTAATGGAAGGAATAGCATTGGATTGTTGATTCTGTATCTATTAGGGAAAAGGCTATATATATATATATGTATGTATAGTGTTGACATGTGTTGTACTTCTGATTGAAAAGATTTGTAGACTTCTTTGGCTTTCTGAAGTCAAATACATATTAATAATTCCAAAATTTGTGGAATATCAATAAGAAAAAACTAAACATTGCCAAAAAAATTTATTGGAGGTAAAGTTTCATTCACCATAACAAGTGATGAATATAGAGGCTGTTGGAAACATTGCTACTTACCATTGTCTTCAACCCATTGAAGTTATGCTACTTAATGAACTTCATTTAAATTCCCATAATTCTTATAATTTAATAGTAATCAGAAGAAGGACATATTTTGATTTACTTCCAAGCTGCTACTGTAGGAGTGCTAATATAATCCTAATTTGGATTCTTTTTTGTAGCCATTTTTTGTTCTTCACAAAGATTCATGCCAAAGAAAAGAGAAATTATCAACAGGACAAGGAAAATTGCGAAAGCGAAATGAGCTGTCTTCATCACCACCTCAAAGGTCTAAGAAACTGGAAGCAAGAGTAGTAGAAGAATGTGATGATAATGGGTTTCAGCAAATGCAAGCTGAGGCTTTTGGCTTTGTTTGGTCAAAAATTGAATCCAACATCAAGGTCTTCTCTTTTCCTTTTCTTTCTTCCTCCTAAGTGCTTTAGTTATTATTTTTCTAGTTTCTTTTAATGCTAAAGAACTGAGTGCTTGACATTCACATGGGCAATATATCTATAAGGGTTTTTTACCCCAAAGAAATTGCAATAAGAAAATGCTGAAGAGTCTTATTCTTTCTATTGCAGGATGCTTTGAGAGATATGAATTCTAATGTATTCAATGAGATACAAAAATGGGTTCAGGAGTGCTTCACTGCTACTGGATTACACGGAGCACCTAGCATTGCTGAAGCAACTCGGTCTTTTCCACTTCTTGACAATAGGATTCCTGCACAGTTATTTACTGGGTTGGTTATCACCAGTAAGCTTCAATTCACTACATTTAAGGAATTTGGTTAAAGATTATGGTTGCATACTTTGAACGATTTAATTATTGAGAACCCTTATATTTAAAACATATTTACAGAGATTTTGTTAGGATGTATGTTTACATGGCTTGCTCTATTTTCAGCATCTATTAGTGTAAAAGGTGAAATGCCCTTTATCTTTCTGAGGATGTCTTTAACTTAGTCTTGGTTGATTGATGATTGGCAGGAAATATGGAGTTTGTTGATGATATATTGACATTTGAAGAGCTTGGTCGTTACTTGAAATCTAATGGATGCCATGTGGCTATGCTTTCATCATTGGATTTTTCAGTAAAAAGTGGGATTGGTGGTTGCCTAAAGGCATTATTGCAAGCGTTTTTGGAGGCTGCTATTGATGTGAGTGTTTGTATATATGTATTTGAAAAAAAAAAGGCAAAGTGACCCTTTCAACTTTATGGTGGTTGGATTTTACCCTTACCAACTTTAGAAACTTCAAATTGAAACCTAAATCTATACATAAGCATGGAATTAAGCCTCTGCTGTCCACCTGATTAACAGTTTCTGTTAACACGTGACTTGTACTCTATTTTTTCCCTTTTTTTCAATGTGTCAAAATGTAATTGGATTAGTTATAGTAATGTCACAATATGGGAAGTTGTGGATGATGCTCCATCAATTATTGAAACAAATGTGGGCAGCACTGCAAAGATTATGCTGGAAAACAGTCTAGTGGACATGAGTTGGACATTAGTTGCAATAAAAATGAGTTGGGAAGTCAACATCCAATTAAATTGAGACCTGGAACGAGTCATGTGCAAGTTTCGTGTGAATGGAAATTGTTATTTAGGTGGACGACATGGTTAATTCCAAGGTTATGTATAGTTTGAGCTTCAATTCCAAGTTTCTAAAGCTGGTAAGCTGAGATCCAACTGGCCACAAGTTGAAGGAAGGGGTGGTTTGCATTGTTACTACTTATTTTATGTTTAATTTGTTGTATCTTCATCTATTGTCTCCTTAACTTCCTCTCTTTTCATAATTCTGACTTTAACCAGCCAGCTGATATATCCATCTTAGCATCATGGTATAGAGAACAAGGAAATTGCAATAAACCACTGGTTTTGATCATTAACGATTTAGAAAGATGTTGTGGGTCAATCTTATCTGATTTTATCCTCTTGTTGAGGTATGTTAAATACTGTATGACTCCTTTCTGAATAGATATGTATATTTGTAGTAGTGTCCATCTGTCTATCTTGAAACTCTATTGCTTATTGTGAAAGCCGTTGAGGCTCATTGGAAGACCATTTTTCTTGTAGCTATGTGCTGCCCTTAAGTGATTCTATATTTTGATATATTATGGTGAATGTCACTTGGGTATTTTATTGTCTTTCTTTGTTCCTACTAGTGAATGGGTTATCAAGGTGCCAATCATCTTAATTATTGGAGTTGCGACAACAGTGGATGCACCAAGAAACATTCTTCCATCACACGTGCTTCGGCAGTTGTGCGCATGTAAGTTTATGCTTGGGTCACCGGCTGAGAGAATGGATGCAATTGTTGAGGCTGTTCTGGTAAAGCATTGCACTGGATTTAGTATTGGTCATAAAGTGGCACTTTTTCTGAGAAACTACTTCTTAAACCAGGATGGGACAATAACATCATTTATAAAAGCTTTGAAGGTTGGTAATGCAGTCTTTGGCTTAATGTTATTTGTATTTATGTTTCATGTACTACAATTTGCATATATGACAATGGCTTCGATTCCATCTCCTATGCATTTCATTTGTTTTTATTAATACCTGTCAGATAGCATGCATATTACATTTCTCTGTGGAGCCTATGAGTCTCATACTTGGGCGAATTCTCACTGAAGAAGGCCAGAAGGTAGGATCTCTTAATGTGTCTTGTACTGTTTGAATTATGTTTGTTTTGTCTTTCTAACTCTGAGTTTACTTTATAGTAATAATTTTGTTGTGGTCATATATATGTCACAGATGTAAAAGGTAATTGTGGAACACACTGAAAAGCTTAAGCTTTTAGGTTGAGTGATGTTTTGATATGGTATTAGCGCCTTTGTGATCAAGATGGTGCAGAGTCTGATTTTGCATTTTCTATTTGATTACTTTAATTAAATCATAGAAATTTAAGCATATGGCAATGATGAACCACTACTTTGTCCCAGCTTCAGCTTGTTGGGGTTTCTTGTTAAGGGGCATGTTAAGAGTTATGAAATCTTTATCTGGCTTTAACTGATATCTTCATTTTTAGGTTGAGTGGTTCTTTGATGAGTTGAATTAATTACAATTCATGTAAAAACTAAATCTTATGGAAAGCATAATAATTCAGTAATGTTCTTTTTACTGGCCTTTCTATGTGTTGGCATGATGCTTATTTGGTGAAAGATTTTTTTTTTCCCCAATTTGAAAGGGAAGGAATGCAGACATAAAATTCGATGAATTTAAAAAGTTTTGCTTTGGCACCTTGATGATCATCTTATTTGAAAGCTTAATCATCTAGAGGGTACAGGAATTTATCAGTTCTATTTTCCAACGTCATTTTCCTCATATTTTTGTGTATATGTTTATGCATGCACTACTTCGTGCCTTCAGATGGATTGGATTATATTTTGAGAATTTATTTATTTTTTGATTGAAAAAGAAACCTTTATAATTAGAGAAGAGAATAAGAAATCCTCAAAACAATGAAAAATAAAATTAATACAAAATTGTTGTCCAATTTCTATGCAAATCCAACAAACAACCCTCTAAATTAACTGTCGGCTTTCAGTCAAAGAGAAGCTACAATCAAACTCCTTTTGCACTATAGAACACTTGACTGGGCCTGGTTTATGAAAATTCTAGCATTTTTTCCAACCAAAGGGTCCTACAGATTTGCTGTTACAGCATGGTCCTTTTCTTTCTTTTCTTCAGCTACTATACATAGTACAGTCAATGAGAGTTTCCATGGGGTTTGTCTCAATGTATTAGCAAGTAATTATGGGGCTCTGTTCTACTGGTGTGTCTGACTGTGTTTGTTTGTTTATTTTTTCTTTTCTGTTTCTGGGTTCATTGTGGCGCATAGCCTACGGTTTAATCAGAGGTGCTTCCTTGATGGATTAAGAGAGAGACTGGAGTGCTCTCCTACTTTGATTTTTTTTTTTTGTATAAGAAACTAGCATTAAGTAGAAAGGAGTTCTTTTCCATCTTGCTAAGAATCTAGCTTTCAAAATTAAGCCTAAAGAATCAAAAACAGTTGTATTTCTCATCTAATTGCAGTTTTGAAACTCAGACTGTGTATCCTCATATTGAAATGCCATAATGCTGATGAACTTATTTCTATGGAGTTGCCTATAATTATTAATATTTGTCATCTTTTTTATTTGTAAAGACTAGCTTGTGTCTATCTTCAGATGAATGGAGAATTTTGAAAGAAAAGTGAGCAACAAGATACTGGTTTTTGTTAAAAAAAATTTGTTTACAAATAAAATAGGAAATAGGATATGTTTGAATAATATACCTTCCATTTGTGATCAGGTTGCTGCCTTTAGCCTAAATTATTGTTCAAAATGTGATAAACTTTAGAATGTTGTAACTTTTCATGATTGAAATCAGCTAGTTTGCTGAAATTAATGGTTGAGTGCTTTAAAAATGATTTTTATCTCAATAATTTGGGTGGTCTTGATTATCAATGGTTCATGCATTGGGCTTCCTGTGGGCTACAACCTTAATTGCAGAAGGAATACTTAAACCAAATAAATCTGTAGAAAATTTGTGCCAAATTTAGGGATTGTAATTAGATGTAATTAGGCTCTGATTTTTAGCTGTTATCATCCTTTGATTGTGTAATCTTTTTTTCTTTCTTTTTTATAAATTCATTATGCCCAGCTGAGGAATTCTCAAACCATTAACAAATATTCTCATCTTCTATCTTTTCTTTCTCTGATTTAAGTGTAGGAAAGGGAAGGATAGAGGGTTGGATTTTCAGTTGGACTTTGAGACAGCATATGATTAAGTGGATGGATGTTTTCCTTATAAGCTTCCTATATGGACATTTTGGTGTTACATGGAGAGGATGATTAGTCTGTTATTCTTTTGCTAAGCTTTCTGTCATTTTTAATGTTGAGACAAACGTGGATTTTGGTTTTGAGAGGAATGAGGCTTGGAGATCTTTGACACCTTTCTTATTCACTTGGGTCGTTGACATGCCAAGTGCTAAGTGTGATCTGTTTCTGATATGTATGTGTTAGAAAATAGGTTAGTTAAAGTGATAAGTCTATGATTAGATAAGTGATAAGCCTGTGCAGGATAATTGATAAGTTTAGATAGGTCAATAAATTATAGACTTATCAGGACTTTATTTCATATACATATCTTCAATATAAATACATATACCTGGCTCATTGTTGAGCACGGCTTCTTAATATCTTCTCTCTCTCCCTCTTAACAGTATGAGAGTCTTTATGTTACAATAATTAGATTAAACAGATTTTACTACACCCTTGATTCTGAAATATTGATTGTTTGTTGAACCTTGTGAATTGCACTAGAGGAATCATTATTGCAGGGCACAGAGGGATTCGTTCATTCAATTTAATGGTTGGGTTTTGTTTTGTCTTCAAAAATAAGGATTTAATTGAGTATCATACCATGACGTATATGGAATAGTAGTCATTAGTGAGGATGTGCAATTAAACATAAATTGGGTTATCCACTGGTTGGTCAGAAGAGTCTTCCAAATATTATAATCTTGTAGAATATTAGTCAACATACATATTCATTAGTAGTCTAGACTAGATCATCATACCATGTTGGAGGTCAAGTTGATTCATTTATCAGGACCAAGGGGTGATGAAAGAAATATAATAGCTGATTAGTTATAGCGTAAAAACTCTCTGGATTAGAAATTTTTTATGCCTCAGATTTTATAGAGAAATTTCATTTGTTAAATGCGCTTATAAAAATTAAGAGTATATTAAATGCACAAGATAAAGATATAAGATGATTGTAAAAGTAGAGCTGGTGAATTATAATATAATAATTCTAAAATATTTGTGTTTTTCCTCATAGGGCGTAGACAATTTATAATAATTATTGGGCTTCCTGTTTTCTTTGGCCAATGTCAACACGTGTGTGACATGTTGCATTTTTCTGTATACAAACTGGGCATCTAAAAGATAAGTCCCTCCAAAAATAGTTTCCCTTGTATGTTTCTACATCTTCATCAAATCATTACCTTCAATTTTTTTATACTACTGATTCATAATTTCTGGACACAGTTTCTATTTTTTTTCCTTTTGCTGATGTTTGACTGTAAATGGGATCCCAGGATGGAACACATGCATTCTCACCAGAGGCTATCTTGAAATGCATGTCTGAACTACCATCTAATGTCAGGTATTTATACCTTTATAAATATTTCTGTATTCAATTTTTTAATGAAAATTTTTGTATTCATTTTTTTTTTTCAATTTTTTTAATCGATAAGGCAATGAAGTTAACCCTGGGTGAATATAAATCAATAGGAATCAAATGGTTGTTCAAACTGGAAAGAACTTGGCTCAGGGTTTGTCAGAATTGATAACAGAGCAGAATGTCTGGAGAACTGCAGTTATGGTAAGTATTCAAGTCTGTATTTTGTATGTTTTCCTTTCACTTTAACTAGTAAATATTTTTTGTTAGAAAGCTTTAACTGGTAATGTCTTTTTCAAAGCACCACAGTTCCAGGGAAATGGATTTATTTATGAACTTGAAACAGGTTTCATTTCCCATATGTTACGCCAGATCCATTCAAGATATCTGTATCTGTGGCATCTCAACTTAATTTTTTTTTTATTTTTTTCTTGAACAGCTACGGAATGCTTGTTTCCTTCTACTTTTACTTGGTTCTGATTTTAGGTATACCTTGAATGTGTTTATAGTGGTGAATGGCAAATATTTCATCCAAATATAATGCTACTGACTAATCAGTAATTGGTGGATATAATTTCTTGACATGCCTTTAGCATTATTTTCTAGTTGTGAGGTAAAATTTACAGCATCAATGCTTTGTTCTTTGTTATATTTTTTTGTCACAGTATGTGTAACGTTGAAGCAGAGTCACTTGAAAAAACAAGCTATGTATGTGTCGGACATTTTTAGACACTTGACAGTTTGACGCTCATGTCAAACACTCCATGTCACTCTAACACCTGTGTAAAGCACGTGTTGTAATTACAAGTATTCAGTTTTAATCTTTGACATGTGTTAAATGCCTTCTAAACATGATTTAAGACATAATAGGAATATTCTGGATGTATTTCTTATCCATTTTGATGCTCGCATACATGATATACCAAGAACTATAAATTTATGTGATTTTTATACATATATTAGTGCCGCGTCGTTTCCTTGTATTTTTGGAATTTTCCGTGTGACTGGGGCTATGTCGTGCCTTGTCATGTGTCCTGTGTCCATGTCTATGCTTTCTAGACCAGTGATTTTTATTTCAACTAATTCCAATTTTACATTACTGTTTTTAAATTTTAAACTTAACATGGTTAATGCCTAATTTTGGTACAGCTTTTAAGAGTGAATTAGCATGATACCCATTCTTGGGCATGTTTCTATAAGCCTAAGGTCTTGTAAACTTTTAGTATCAGTTTGATTGGTTCTACCTTTGAATTCAATTTTACCTTGAGCTTGTTCATTTACTGTGCTCCCTAGAAAATAAAATTAACTGCCATGTTTGTCACTAATTTTCTTGTCATCTTCTGACTGTTAATGATCTTGCTATGCTGGTTTTTAATAAGCCTCTTATTGATCTTTTTGAATCACCATTGCTTAGAATCCACATGATTAGTGAGATTGTGTATTAGTGGCATTGTGATTAATTAGGATTAAGGCTTGATTGGTAGAATTATAATAAAACAATATATGGTTTACTATTTAGGAAAGTATTATGGGTTTACTTGTAGTGCACCCAAAATGGAGGGTGTTAGAGTCTTTGTATGGTTTAGAGCTTCTATATAAATAAAGGATTAGGGTTAAGTGTTATATAATTGAGCCGTCATTCAATAATAATATTTGTATTTTTTCCTACCTTTTCTCTAGTCTCTCTCTTACCGTTTTCTCTTCTTTCACAAACTCTCGTTTCAAGAACCATAATGCAAATTTCTATGAACATGCATCAGTAGGTTGCCTGTTTGTTTAATTCGTTCTAAAGTTTGATGTGCTTATGGTCCATCCTTGATGATCCAAGTTCCGTTCTTTTCAATGGTCGTTTTGGTCAAATCTGAACTAAATATGAAAAGAAAAGTAAAGAATCATGGCTATATAAGTAACCTGTTTGTGCAAATATGTGATATTAATTTTGCTCTTTTAATGGTGTTTTTTCTATCCCTTCTTGTGGCAATTATTGTTTTGGTTTGGTGTTGCTATGCTGCACCATTATTGAATCTCATTAGACAGTAAAATTGGAAAGTCTCTTCGTAATTATTGGAATCTTCATGGCTATGATATGGTAAACCATTTTTGCCAATGAAATTGTTTTGACAATTAGTTGTTGTCTATGACTTGACTAAGGGCCCGTTTGTTTGGGCTTTTAAAAAAAGCACTTTTTATGTAATACTTTAAAAAGCAGCCAAATTGGAGCTTAAAAAAAAGGTCAAATTTTAGCTTTTTTTTGTTGCTTTTGCTTTTTTTTTAAAGTTCATCCAAACACATAAAAGTACTTTATTTTACAAACAGCTTTTTTTAAAAAAAAAAAAGCCCAAACAAACGGGCCTTAAGTTGGAGGTCACGACACTGAAATCATTTTTTTTTTTGTCCAGTGCCTATATGAAGCAGGAAAATACAGTAGAGTTCGACTTCTGGACTTGTTTTGTGAAGTGCTTAATCCAGATTTGTACCTCTCAAGGGATATTGGTAGTCAAATGACAGCAGGACAACGTGGCCTGTCCTCTCCAAATAATCCTAGCCAACAGTGTGATGTCTTGCAGAGGGGTGGTTTTATTTGCCAGATCTTACGCAAAGTGAGGTAGCAAGACGCTTTTCTGCCTCTTCATTTTTCCAAGATAAGCTTGTTATATTGTGCCTATATGACAAATTCATGCAGAAAGAGGAGGATAGATAGGGAACAGAAAGGGAAAAAATGACGACAGAAAAAAGTGAGGCAGGTGGCGAGATTGTTAAGGCAAATCTTGAAAGTCTTTTATTCCAATTTGTCAATTGCATCCAAAATAAATAATGTTCTCTATGCAATACTTATACTGGCGGTCCTAAATTATCTTAATCTTAGGCACGGTATCTCAACCCCTCAATCTTTTGGGAAGGGAAGCCAACTAATAAAACCATTTCCCTAAAATAATAGGACTAAAGTACCTAATAGTGAACACAAATTAAAAACATAATAAGTTGGCTAAAGCCCTAACAATGACCATTGAAAATAAAATCAATTATTTCTTTGCTCTTTTAATTGTCTGTTTTAACCATTA
>JANHAO010022827.1:0-12069 GCA_026873985.1 Saraca asoca
TATAATTAAAATATTCCAAAATGTATTTCTATTCTTTAAAAACAAGTACTGATTGGATCTAGATAATTCCAATAGGTAATCAGAATTGATCAGATCGCCCCTAAACCATCCATAACACCAATCAGTTATATTATTTAATTACACCCTCCCCCTTATTGCTCCAACTGTCACCAGGTGGTCACAAGGGCACCTGAGGGTTTCCTGGGATTATCCAGTGGTTTCGAACCCAAAGGAATCCAATAGGGAACCAGAATCGGATCTCCAAGCCAATCGTATTACACTTGACCAGTTCACCCCCTTATTTCTCCTACAGATTAGAACTGATATACACAGGTGCACTTATAGGTTGCCAAGGAATTACCAATGGATCCTTAGTTAAATAAATCATTTTAAATATAGGATGTAATAAGAAATTTAGTATTCAGGTAAACAACAGTATCAAAATATATTTAAATCAATTAAATTATTTTCAAAATCAACTAAAGCATTTCCATTTCTAATATTTATTCAAAACGTAGAAATACCATATCAACACCTGGACTCCAAGGAAACTCCTATAAGTAATCGTGATACCATCAATATTTTCTTTTACTTATTGCACGTATTGAATATTCATATCCCATGGTCACATTTATTATTCTGCCAAACTGGCAAATATTGCCCCTTAGGCTATTACTAACATTCAGACCGTTTTCATTTCTATATTAACCAGCCATACAGGCTATTTACAAATATCACCAGGTTATCAATGGGTTTCCATTAAGCCTAGGGTCTCAAATTATCCAAACCTTTTTACATCGAAAAGTATTCTCTTCATATATTAAGATAAAAATACATATTTTAAATACAAATATCTCAAAATAAATCATCATCGGTAATTCAAATTACTCAAAGAAAATTATAACTTTAAAATTCAATAAAATCACTTTTCAATGCAAAACCATATTTGCAAGGGTGGGACTATCCACTCTTAATCATTTCTCTGAACTCACATCCAGATTGCAAAACTTACAGCAACTAAAATCACTCAACAAACCAAAATTTGTACAGCAAATAATAAACCAGAATTTATACAACAACCAAAATTTATACAGCAAATAGCAAACCAGAACTTATACAGCAACCAAAATTTATGTAGCAAATAGCAAACCAAAACTTATACATCAACCAGAATTTATACAGCAAACAGCAAACCAAAATTTATACAACAATCAAAATTTATTCATACAAGCAAAGCAAATTATCAACTCACATTCAAATTATAAATTTTGTAGGAATTCAAGCATTAAAATCTTTATAATTTATCAATATCACATCAGAATCAAATTATCTATAAAATTTTCCAATTTCATCAACTACATAATTTCAAGCTTCTATGCAAAATTTCTTGACAACTTTCAATCAAAATACTATGGAATAAAATGGATGATTTAGGATTACTCACCATGTTCCAAAGTAGCTGCTGTCAACTCGTCGTCGATTGAAATGCCACCGACGGCCAGGAATTTATGCCTAGCCGAACCAGTAGAAGAACAAAGGAAAGAAGATGTTGTGTCGCTGAAAACTTGCCATCCGGAGGATCATGCCAGAAAAAGTTTCAATGGCCAGAAATGGGTTGGCTAAACAGAGATATCGTCGGAACCATCATCTTTAGTCGAGAGGAAAAAGCTACTAGGCCGAAAGATGTTTCGATCGAAGGAGAAGAAGGAAGCCAACGGGAACTTGGCTAGGCTCCCACCGGTCAAGATCTGGTTGTTGAGAGGTAGCACATGGCCGGTCGTTCACTGGCATTGTGGAGGACTCAGAAAAGTTTCGAAGAAAGCACGAAAATCCTAAGAAGAAGAAGAACAGCATGGCTGAAGAAGAAGGCCAAATCGGGGTGATTGAACTTGCTACCGGCTGCCCCTTTTATAAATAAAAATATCTTATATATTTTGTATTTTGGCCCCCGAGGTTTGCACTACCTTATATTAGGGCCCAAAACTTTATGTCACCTTAACAAAGGCCCAGTTTCTACAAATCTTTTCAATTTAGTCCTTTTTCAATTTTAATTTTAATTTTATTTTTATTTTTATAAATTTTTTAGGTGTTACATTAAAAAAATAATAATTTGTGAAATTTATCATAAATTTTTAAAATTACATGTTCAATGTAGTCATGCTATAATATTTCCTCAATAACTATGCAATTCCAAACAGTATTATACTATGAAACCCAACATTGATAGAGCATTCAAGGCCTCATAATATAACACAAAGATTGAATGCTACATTTTTAAAACTTAACACTAATAGGATATTTAAAATTTTAGGAACATGACATGCAATCTTAACACTCATTATTATCAACAAACTATATTAATAATATTAGGCCAATATGGCATATATATTACTAACATTACACTCTTTTAGATACAATTCCAAAAGTTAATTTCAGCAAAATTTTATGCAATTGATCCCATGATAGGTAAATACATAACGACCGCTTATGTCTATGCTTGATGGTTTTATGTTTGCAGGCTCTAGGCCCATGGTTCCTATTTGCATTTTGTTTTTGTTATTATTTTTGTTTTTAAACTTTTATCTTAAAAGTACTGGGATGTTTACTTTAGTACTTGTTATGTTATAGCTCATCAGTGAATACTTACTTCTTATTTTCCTCTTATTTTAGGTAGGGTGGGCTCGGGCCAATTAAGACAAGTTTACATGATTTTTTTTAACTAAAGATAACCAACCTATTCTCTATTGGTGTTGAATAGAGAATCATACAAATCATTTAGATTGATTCACCAAATGATGAGGTTGAAGAAAATCCAATACCTTTTATGAATCAGATGAATATTGATAAGTCTTAGATGAGAATAACCACCATGCCCAATGAAGCTGAAATACTAGAAGCATACCAAAATGATAAGAGTATCTTAGACAAGCACAAGCAATTCAAGTTCAATTAATGAAGGAAAAAGAAACATCTCATCTGAGCACTTCTTCTTTTTAACCAAACATCATTCAAACCGTTCATTTAGACTATCTTCATCTACAATAATTAAACAACCTCTCATAGATTAACTCATAAGATCAAAGTGGAACAATATCACCTATCAAACTTACGGATTAATGAAAGGGATAAGCTAGATCGGTCCAGAAGTTCAATCAACCAGGATTTCTAAATCATAAGCTTATGTCAAACAAATAGAAAAACTAAAAGGCTTTTGTAGGCCTTCTTCATTTGAATAATCAACTATGTCCTTCAAATTAGCTCAGAAGAACAAGTGTTATTGTAGTTTTTATACTAGCAACTTTTTCATATTTTATGGATCCTTCATTGAGCGTATCATATCAAACCTCCTTTTACTCCATTTCAACAAGCTATTCTCCAATTGCTAAATATTGCACCCTTGGAACTGACGTAAAATGGATAGGTTTTCCTTGCATGCTTTAAGTTTATCTATTCATAGTTAGGTCTGATTCCTTCTACAGAATGTTTCTTTTACTTTTTCAAATATTCTACAAAAAAGAGTTATAGTTGGGTATTATTACATAATAGAATGGTCATCACATTTTTATAGACATGTTGTTAAGCATAAAAGGATGGAAGGATTCATTCTTTAAGGTTGGATTGGAAAATAGGAAGATCTGACTCTGCTGGTTGAGTTGGAAAGAAAACCTTCTTTTTCCAATTACACAGTCTCATACAATCACCATTTTTCCTAGAAAAAAGCATGGAAACTATTCTGGGCAAGATTGGCTTGTGATTAACATCTTTCTAAAGCGGGGTCCTTAAAACATCCAAAAAGTTTTAAGTTTGTATCTTATAATTTTGTCATCTTATTTCTTTATATTATTTCTCCTTATTGATCAATTAAAACTTTGCACAAATCTCTTTTTAAAAGGTAAAAGCATGTTAGAACTCGATGAGATCAGGAAGCTCAATAAAAAATTTGCTTCCCTCCCACAAAAGTAAACCTTCAATAACCTATCCTACCAATAAACAAAGTGACCAATCAAGTTCCTAGGAATGATTGGAAGCTTCCAACTAGGGTTTCTAAAATGTCAGGTGAAAAAGAACTTAATCATCCAAGCAAAAATCTCTTGGAAGAAAACAAAAATCAGCAATCTACTAATCCAAAGGAACAAATTACTAATACTCCATAGCCTAATAGTTCAAAAGGTCCACCTTCCTTAACTATCCCACTAACTAATAACACAATAGGTAACATGAAGACTCTACTTTCCAACCTCATGAGCCATCCTATGCCTTTTCATTGATTGGGAAAAGAAGTATATTCGGATAGCCCTAAGGAAAGACTTGAAGGTTTCAAAGTGCCCTATCTTGATAGTCTTTTTTATAGGGATGTCAACTATATAGGCTTCAATCAAGGATAACTTTTTCTCAAGAATGTTAATGGGTTGGGCAAAGAGCTTCAGAATTATGGGTTGGTTGATCTTTCTTAACATATGGTTACACAATCTCTTGGACAAAGCATAAGTCTATTGATAGCTCATAATAAGATGTAAATATGAACAATTTTACATGGATAATAAGGGAAAAAATTGATCGACCTTTGATCAATTAGCTAAAGAATTGGAAAATTTTAAATTAGTTGCCAAAGACTATGAAAAAACCAATAAATGAGAAAGACAAAGCTCTTCAAGAGTCAAATGACAAAGTCAATTCTCTTGAAACTGCTCCTTCTAATGCTTCCAAAAAGGTTCAAAAGAATAAATTGACTTTTGAGAAGATAAAAGCACACTTTGATGTTGTAGAGCAAGAACAAGATGAATGGAAGAAAAAGATCGAAGACAAGCAATTAAAATGCTAAAAGCAAGTTCAACAATTGGAGAAAGAGAAGACCGTCATTGAAAATCATACCGTTGAATAAGAGAAATTGGTCATTAAGTCCTTTCATATAGGCTTAAATCTGGCAATTGATCTAGTGAAATATTTAGACAAAGAACTTGATTTTAGTTGATTAGATATGGATAAAGATATCTTGGACTTGGTGTTAGAAGACACTAGTCTTGGCGGTGATCAACATGCAGAAGAAAATACAGAGGGTCCTATAGTTGAATAGCTTGTGATCCCTTTATTCTGTAATAATAATTTTAATTTTGAAAGATGTTATTTTAAATACTTTATCATATTTTGCAATACTTTATTTTGTTTCAAACAATTTTTTATAATGTGATATTATCAATATTTGTGTGTATCTTGCTTGAAGTTTTTTAGCTATATATATTTTTTATTTTTAGTTTTATTTGTTCATGTGCCATAGCTTTTAGCTATTTTTGGGCATTGTTTTATTTTAAACCCATTTTCTTGACTATGTTGGTCAGTTTGGTATAATAAGCTAGTGGCTCCCATTATTGGTGGATCTTCAGGACCCTTTTACCTAACCACAATGGTTGGTAGTTAGTGTTGAGCTTTAGGCTTATATTTTTAGACAGTGTCTTATTACAATCTCTAAATTGCTAATAATATTCATATTTTTATACTTGATTTGAACTTAAGCTAGTGACCAATTAGTGCTTAAGCTAATGACTTTTTTGAAATAGTGTTTCTTAATCTTTATAAAATTTTAAGTTAATGGCCTTTAATTATGTTTTTTGAAGTGATGCTTTAAAGTGGCAATGGTTCCTAGGTATTTTGCTCTATTTACATTAGTAATCATGGAAAACTTACGATAGGACAAAATCACTCACTTTATTCATCCATTATACAGTAACAAAAAATTTTCAATTCAAGATCAATCAATATGGGGAAAATTCCTCATTTTAGGTTTTACTAATCCATAACTGGTTAGTCATATCCCTACATCTTTTTGTCTAACTCCCTAAACATGATATTCTTTGGATGCATGGCATTCCAAGACCTATGAAGTTTTTTATCATCCATTGTCTTCAAATGGTATGCACCATTTCCTAAAGTCTTAACCAAACGATAAGGGTCTTCCTAATTTGCCACCAGTTTTCCATCCTCAGTTTCCTTTATAAGGCCATAAGCTTTTTACAGTACTAAAATCTCTATGTTGAAGCCACTCGATCGTACTTGCTCATTATGATACTTCGAGAACTTTTATTTATAAGTGATTGATTGAATATGCACCATTTCCCTATCCTCATCCCAAAGATCCAAGGTTTCCAAAAGAAGATCATTATTCAGATTCTTATCAAACTTTGCCATTTTGTCATGTGTTTCCTTAATCTTTATAAGAATGAAGGCTCCTTGACTAAACACCAAGTATAAAGACGTCTCTTGTGTGACAATTTTAACCATTATTCAATAAAACTAGAGGACATTGAGTAACTCCTCAACCCTTAAACGCTTCTAAACACCTTTTTAATCCCTCTATCAGGACTTGATGTGCCAAATTCCACTTGTCCATTTGTTTGGGAAAGTTTGACAAAAGTAAATTTTAGTATTATCTCAAGGTCTTAATAAAACTCTTGAAAATTTCACTTATGAATTGAGTGCTATTATCGATCACTAGTGCATGAGGCACACCTTACCTACATATAATAAGTTGTCAAATAAATTTTTATGTATTACAAGCGGTAATTATGATCAAAGGTTTGGCCTCAATCCACCTAGTGAAATAATCAATAGCAACTATTAAAAAATTAAATTATCCAGGGGTGGTTGGAAATGGTTCTAAAAAAATCCACTCCCTATTATGTAAAAGGCCATTGGGAGGTAATGGCTTTATGTTTGACTAGTGGTTTTCAAAGGATCTTGGCATGCCTTTGGCATTTGTCGCACCTCTTTACTATTTTCAAAGAATCCTTTTTCATTGACGGTCAATAATACCTAGATTTCAAAGCTTTTTAAGTAAGAGACGTTTTGGCCACATGGCTGCCACATATTCCTTCTTGTCATTTTCTTAACTTGTGATTGGCTCTATCCAAATGTAAGCATTGTAATAAAGGTAGTGAAAAGCCATGCTTGTATAATTGACCATTTCCTAAATAAAAAGGTGTAGCATATTTTATAAGTTTTTCGGCCTCTTTTCGATCTCCAGGGAGCAACTAATCTTTTAAATAAGCTTTACATCCAAGATATTGGTTGGTCCAATTACATCACTTCGCTTTCTTTAATGGTTAGTTGGCCAATTATTTCTTGCAAAATGGATCAATTATTGGCCGTTGCTTTTGCATTTGCTAGTTTAGATAAAGCATTTACCCAATGTTTTCAGCTTAAGGAATTTATTCCAATTTGAAATTTTCAAATTCAAAAATCAATCTTTTCACTTTCTTTGTATATTTAACTAGGCAAGAAACTCTAGTGTTCTATGCTCTATTAATTTAACCAATTATGAATTGCAAGTCACTCCTTGCCACTATTGCTTTAGCCTTAAACTCTTTTGCTAACTTTAAGCCCACTATCAATGCCTTATATTCAACCTAATTATTTGTGGTTCAAAAATCAAACTTAAGGGCGTATTCAATTATCACACCTTTTAGCCCATCAAGAATGATTTTTGCTCAACTTTATGATTTTTTTAAGAACATTTATGTACAATACCCATTCATATGATCCCTTTATATAATTGTTTTATTCTTGATCAATTTTTGTAAGTTTGGTGATAAAGTCAGCTAGCACTTGTGCTTTTATTGCTCTTATTGGCTCATAAATCAGCCTATACTCGGATAGTTTGACTGACCATGCTACAATTCTTCCTGCCAAGTCAGGTTTCTATAAGACTTGTCTAATAGGTTGGTTAGTTCTTATAATCATTTAATATGATTGAAAGTAAGGTTTCAGCTTTCTTGAATAAGTTAGTAAGGTGAACACCAACTTTTCTATTTTTTGATATCATAGATGTAGACCATGTAAGGCTTAACTTGTATAATAAACCGACTTTTGTTCTCTATCTTTTTCTCTAATCAAAACCTAATGTGTTGCTTCATTACTTGTTGCCAAATAGAAATATAGCATTTCCCCATGTTTTGGTTTTGACAAATGGGCAGAGATGACAAATACTGCTTCAACTGGAAGAATGCTTTTTCACAAACGTCATCCTATATAAACTTCTTTCAACTTTTTAGGATTTTGTAAAATGGTAGACATTTGTCTACTTATCTATGGCTTACATGCCATATTTTTTAAAAGAAGGGCCTTTTAATGTGAACTCTATCTAAAGCCTATAAAGGAAATTTTACAAGAAAAGAGATTTAAAATTGACTAAGACATGAAATAGGAGAGTGGTAATTTGACCATTAAGGCATTGTACTTCTTTTAGGTTGATTAGACTTTTCATGTTCAATATTGTCAAGCATTTTGTTAGGTTAACCTCAGTACCTCTTTCAGATAACATGAAACCTAGAAACTTGTCTATCATGACCCCAAAGGCACATTTGTTGAGGTTAATCACAATCTTATTCGTTCTCATTATAATAAAGATTTCTTCTAGATCAGTAAAAGAATTGAATAAATTAGTAAATTTGATTAACATGTTGTTTATGTACACCTCTAGATTTTTGCCAATCTATTCTAGGAAAACTTTTGCTCATCATCTGTTGGTATGTTGCTTTAGCATTTTTCAAACCAAAAAGGTGTGGCCTCATAAGAAAATACATCTTCATCAGTAATGAATGCAATTTTTTCTTGATCTTCTTCCACATGAGAATTTGATTATAACCTGAGAAAACATCACAAAAACTCAAGATTACATAGCCAGAGGCTCTGTTGACGAAGCTGTCATTGTTTGGTAAAGGAAATGAGTCCTTTACATAAGCTTTGTTTAAATCTATAAAATCAACACACATCCTTCAACTTATGTTGGCTTTCTTTGTCGTCACCATATTGGAAAGCCAGGTGGTTTATGGTACTTCTCGTGCAAAATTTGCTTTCAATGACATTTTAATTTCCTCTTTTATTGCTTCTAGCTTTTCAGGGCCATGCTGCATTTTCTTCTATTAAACCAGTTTTACTGAAGGATCTAAAAAGAACTTTTAACAAGCAACTCCCGGATCAATTCTAGGCATTTTAGTGAAGTCTATAGAAACACCTCAGAATGCCTTTTAAGCAAATCAATTAGTTTTAAATGGAATTCAGTTGCCAAGGTTTTTCTACTCTTGGCCAACCGACTATCATTCTCTCCAAACAATATTATTTCTTCAGTTTTTAATTCTGGTTTTGGGTTTCATTTCTTGCCATCTTCCCAGGGTCAATTAATTCCCTGTTAATCAGCTGATAATTATCTATCTTCTTTTGAGTCAAATCAATTAGTTATGTTTTTTCATCTAATATTTGCTTCCCTTTGAAACATTCTCCTCTTTCTAAGTTGTTCATCTAATATTTCATGGTTATCACCTAATTAGGCCTTATTTTCCCAACACCAGTTAGAGTTGAAAATTTCATGAGTAGGTGAAAAGTTGATATTATGACTTTGACTTTGTTTAAAGAGGTTCAACTAAGGATAGCATTATAAGCTATGTTTGGAGTACTCATGACAAGAAATTCTACATCTAGACTGGTTACTCAAGGCCATAACCCTAATATGACCCTTAGTTTAATGCATTTTTCTACCAAGACATGTTTTCCCAAAAATCCAATTAAGTTACCCTCATATGGCTTCAAATCTAACTTAGGAATGCCAAGAGTTGCGCCCATATGACCATTCAAAATATCAATTGAGCTCCTTTGATCCACTAGGATCCTTTTTTATAGAATAATTGTGGACTGTAGCCATAATTACCATTGAGTCTTCGTGGTCCCTATCAAAACCTAAAATATAATCTTCCTCTAAGAATGAAATAACTGATTGAGCTCATGGTTATGATTTTGGCTTTTTATTTTCTACGGCCATGTTCGATCATGGATGTTGTTTTCTAGCATTGTTAATTGCTTTTCCTCCTGTAAAATCCTCTATTATGACTTCAACTACCCTGAGAACCTCAAGCTCTTTAACTACCTTGTTGCCTTTGTTGTTTTGCCTTGTCTTTAGAGATCTTGAATGAGAACAAAACTATTCTTATATAGGTTGATTGTTCTATACCCTATATAGTCTTTGATTTCCTGGTTGATTAGTCTTCTTTTGCTACTACAAATGTCTATTTCGGGTCAAATCTTCAATTTCAATTTTTAACATTTCATATTCATTAGGGTTGTAAGACCAGTCTCTATGATACTTGTAGAATTTTTTATTTCCCGATGAAGGAGGTGGCTCTTTTCAAATGGGAGGTTCAATAATTCTTTAACCTTCACGTCATCCATTATCTTCTTCATAGATGCATTTAGCGGTGTATAGGTATTAAATCTACGCTTTGGTCCGTGTGGCCGATCAACTCACTGTTTGTCCTCTTTTAGTTAGTCTTTAGACCTTTAGCTTGTCTTTTTCCGCACTCAACCTCTTATGCATTAATGAACTTTGTAGATCATGCTAGTAGTTCAGCTAGTGACTCTGCAAGCTTTTTAACTAATGGCTTGGAGAAATCTCCTAAACATAGATCAACCAAAATTGAATGTACTACCACCCCCTTTACAAATCCTTGATTTTTAGGGCTGCTTGATTAAACCAGCCAAGGTGACTTTTTAAAGGCTTGTCTTTGCCATGCTTAATATTGATTAGTGATGTACTAGTCTTTTTATGTATTCTAGATGTGGCAAAGTGGCTTAGAAATTGATCAGCCAACTCTTTAAACCTTCTTACTGAATTAGTTCCTAGACCTATAAACCGCTGGATAACAACATTGTGGCATGAGAGGCCTCTATGTGTTCTTAAGGGTCAATAGTGCAGTCATATGACTCTAGACTCATTAGGATTTTAAAATTTTGTGGGACTGGAACGTTCATTATTTCTTGAATGAATGGGAGATCTTCAATCACATTGTCTTCTTAATGATAATCATGTCTGACCCTATTGATTGACCGATCTTCCAACTGCCATATTCGCTCTCTATGATAATTTGATCCCCAAGATTTCCAATTCTCATATTCCAAAGTGTGGTCATCGAATGGCCCTCTACCATGAGGATAGTGTGTGTAATATTCATTTTAGTGGTGCAACTGTTGTTGTAGTCAATATTTCTCTGAAGTCCATTCCTCATGAACTCTAACTCTTCCTGGAGTTGCTAATTTTCATGATGAAGCATTTTATATCCAAAATTTCTGTTCAAATGTCCCTTCCTGTGCTCTACATGCAGAGGAGTCCTTGAAAGATTGTAGTGATTGACTGATTGTCTTTCCTCAATGTTAGACCATGGGATCGATAGTTGGTGATGTGATCATTGCATTTTATAGAGGCTGTTAAGAAAAGTGTGGTATTGTAAGAAGGTTAATAAGGGATTGAAATTTTTTCAAAAGGATCTTACGTCTCTGTTTTAATGATTCTTCTTAATAATTTCAAATTTATCAAACTTCATATTTTCAAATATTGGTCCTTATGTTTATTTATAAGTGCACAACATGAGAAATCATGCAGATAGAGGACTATGATAAATCAAAAGATATTAAGTGCAGAAAAATCATCAGAAATTGCCAAAAAAATCATGAAAGATCGTCGAAGATCATAGCAATTCTATGTGACTATTCAATGTCTTCAAATTATAATTATTTCAAAACGATATTTTGAATGAAAGATTATAGATCATGATAGATTATAGAATAAATTATGAAATGAAAAAATATCACGTATCTATATATAACTCGTATAATGATGATAATATGATCAAGCTTCATGAGAAAAAGTCATAAACTTAGACTACAGACGATACCAATTAATGAAACTCATCCTAAGCTTGGTCGAAGATTGACAAAATGGTGTCTAAACATGATGATTGAGGTGTGAAGATCCTACATATATGGGCTTAAGTGATGGTGGCCGTTAAGGCCTCTCCAATAACTAAGTCTGCATGACCATATCAAAACACAAATCATCTTAAAAAAGTGAATGCATAGCCAAGGCCTCTATATAGGTTCAAAGCATGACTGGCTAACTAATGGAACGTGACCACTTATTGACTGTTCAATAATCGGAAAGTTCTCGAAATATAAATGCCACCGGCTAATGCTAGCTATTAAGATTTATATAAACGTGTCATGTAACTTAGGTTAGTTATGACAGTTGTT